>JAQIWI010000012.1:0-165968 GCA_034698825.1 Deuterosminthurus bicinctus
GCACAACAAAGTTGACTTTGTACAGCACTAATAACTTGAAAGTATTACTGCTATACAAAGTCATTACCTTGGCCACTTTTCCCATAAATAGGTACAACTCAATGAATGTATCACATCCGCTGTCGTGCTCTACGCATTTTAATAATAATTGCTCACAATGGGGAAGCCACAATGACGACGAGCCTTGAGAGATGAACCACACTATAACTTCCTTTCTCAGGAGTATCAGTTCAGTTCACTTCCGACATTCTAACAACACAAGATGACAATCTCCTATGCGTATATAATAATGCGTCATGAAAAAAAGCATGGCACAAAAGCTTTACTTTTGTTCAATCAATGGTGGACGGACAGACATGTGGGTTAGAATGAGTTTATAGATTTGAATGGATAAGAGCTGGGATGACTATGCAAAATTACAAGCTATTTATGTAGTTGTAATAAGAAACAATGGCTGGAGAAATGTTGATTGATTAGTATTATGCGTAAAGGATTGGCTACGTCCAAGTTCACAGTAGGTGGTGATCAATTGGTGGTGAGTTGAAACAAGTGTGTCACTTAGTCCCGTTCAATTTCAATGAATCCCTGCCTGCTGCATGGAAGGTGGGCTGTGAAATCAATGCTTTCTGTGAACTTTGCTATAGGGGCATGTGGTTAATTATATGTACCTTGCTATTTGCTATCATAATCATGTCTCGTGTCATTGTCTTTCACATATCGAGAGTGCACAAAAGAAATAATGGTAAAAAATTTAGGACTCACTCCGGTTAGCCAGTCAGTCAGTCAGTCAGGATGAGGAAGTTGAAAGGAATTCGGGTTGGATGTATTTTAGACGAAAGGAAATGAGGGAGCTAGCCGATCTGGCGGATGTCCCTTGGGATTCTAACTGTATTTATTTCCGACTCGCGCCATTGTTAAGCCAAAAGGCTCTCTCACATACAAAATTTCTGCGTATCCAACTAATAGTAGTAGTAGTCAACTGGCTGGTTGAAAAAGTTGGCGAAGAAAAAAAAAGAGGAAAGCTATGGTGGAATCTGTTTGAAGTGATACACTTCTGTAAGCGACTGCCAGCCAGGCTCAGTGGATGGAAAATATGCGGACGGGAATGCAGTGGAAGCTTTCATCATATTGTCATCTCATTTCTCTTTGCAACATAATATGCAATTTTCCCATGTTTGTATGCGTATAAGCTGTGGTAAAAGCATTCACATGCTAGCATGACACTTGGAAAAAAAACCCTTGCACACCAACCATGAGAGCAAGAGCAACAGTAGTGTTTGAAGGAGGACATAACTTTTGGTTCTATCATAAGGAGCTTGTTTTGGCAAAAGCTGAATGCATTTGACAGATGTTTCGATAGGAGGAAGCAGACGAGAAGAAGATGCACGTCAAAAACTTTAAGAGTATATATACACACACATACATTTGACTTTTTCCTCCATAGAAACCCAACGCCAAGTTCCTTCTCACACACGGGCCATGGAAAGTAAAACCTTTTTGGAGTCTATCCAATTAGTTAATAGTCAGATTCGCTCCCATCATGTCTGCAAATTCCTTCGTCGTCGTCCCTTCTTCCTCCTCCCGTCAACTTTTCTTTTCACAAGAGATCCATAGCAAGGCGGAATGAAGCGTAACTGATGGGGAATTTTGCGACATTAGTCTTCCTCCTCCCGACAGTTCCCTCAATGCCCATGCACCTCACATTCATCTGCTGGACCTATTCATCCCGATGAGGACGACAGCTCCTGAGGATCTCTGAATGGATACAACATCATTTCAACGGCTGCTGCAAATCTCCTCATAGCTTTCCGCATCTAGCCCAACATAATCATTAGCCGTGTCTGATTATCGTGTCGCTGGGTTGTTCGACTCGGTCTCATTGCGGTGCAGTAGTGTAGTATATAGTAGTCTCCTTTATATCCTCAAATTGTTGCCTCACAGTTGGAAACTAGCTGGACTTTGTACATTATTTAGCGCAATCACCGAGTCACTTTCCACACTGGTTCACATGTAGATAGATAGCTTCAAAGCCTCATCTTTACACTTTGGACGATAATGCTAAACACACAGACGACAGAACGTTTTTGGAAATAATAAATAAATTAAGTTAAATGTTTACCCACAGTTACTCTACCGCTCTTTGACATTTACCTCCCACAGGTCTCCTCCATTCCGCCACAAAGTCACACGAGCACTCCATAACCTTTACAAGTAAGGGGTTAGGCCCGTTGTGAATAAATAATAGTAATAATAATAGTAACCTTTACAAGCACTACTACTGGAATTTTAAAGAGAGATCAAAATAGACAGATTCAATAGACTCCTGGCACGTGTAGTTTTGAGAGCAGTAGTCATGTTATTGGCATTTAATTGAGTGCTTTGGTTCAGTGAACCATACAATTTTTATTAACAGTTAACAGTTACATAATGGAATTTCGATATCGCTTACTTACACTTAGACATGACAATAATTAATATGCACAACACAGGTTTCTAGTTCACTCTTGTTTCTTACATGGATTCCACACAAAAAACTCTTCGATTATGCATTATGTGTACAAGGTCACAAATCAATGTGGAACTACTACAAGTAAGCGAGCAAAGGAAAAATACAAATCTTTCTTACTTCCTATTACCATCAATCATACAACAAACACTGCAAATCCTTGCATATTTACCTACAAAATAAAACCAGATCGGAATAAACAACACAATAGACAAATGGAGGCCAGACATCGACTTGGCCCGACTATTCCCACGGGAATAATAATTAATAATGTTATCCGAATGCTGCTGTAAATAGTTGATCATTTTAGTATCGCCTCAGGATTGGTGGTTGTTTGCTACTATAACTACTACTGTAGCTATCTCTTGAGAAGGACTGCGAAGCAAGGCTCCCACTGGAAAGGCCAATCCCAGCCTGCGAAAACAAACATTTCCATAATAATTTTACATTTGTACTCCTCTTCCCCACGGAATTTTACACACACGCGGATGGGAAACACACCCGACAGCCCAAACTAAACTACAGTGTGGTTACTTTTTTCATCACCACCAAGACTTACGTGTTGATTAAAGAGAGCTGCTGGTGCTTGAACAATCTGCGCTACATGGCCTGCTGGGATAGCAATATTACGACCTCCTACTCCAAGGCTACTTCCTGAGGTAACCCATCGTTCAGGCGCATCACTAAGGGATTGACGGGTGGTCAGCCTAGTGAAATATTTAAACCAAGTCACTTGAATTAGTACCCACTTTTACGTAGCACAATCAAGCTTTAATTGATAGCTCCCGTTTAAACTTTGCATTTGGTAATTCACCTGCTGTCAGACACGGACCACTCGGTCTTTCGATCCGCGGTCCAATTATCTCGATTTTGCAGAGAGCTGGATGAGAGAGAACCAATAACGGGGGCGGCCGGAGCCCCATATGCAGGTCTTCGCATAAATGTTTCTTCCCTTCCAGTGCTGTAGCTGCTTTCACCTACAAGCATCAATAATTACACGTGTTGTTAGTCTTTGATTTAGCGCTCCTCTCTTCGCACGATAAAACTCTGCTCATATACTTTACCTTTACCACTTTCGTATCGATCCGCTGTTCGCATCTTCATGCCAGACACATTTCCACTGCCGCTACCACCACCACCACTACCACTACGGTGGGATGTCTCAGGACGAGGATCGTAGTCACCGTAAGTTCCTCTGGATGATGACTGTCCTCCTAGAAGCTCACGGTCTCTTCCGATTCTTATGTCTCGCCTATCTTCAATTCTTTTATCTTTGCCCACCTCCTGGAATTAAATAAATTAAATTATCGCTTGGTTTATTGTTATATTAATTAATGTGCAGAACCAAGAAATTGGCTTGGTAGACCAAGAAAAAGTACCTTATCGCGACGATGACAGTCTCTAGCCACCTTCTCTTCGTACCTCCAGTCCTTGACTTCAACTTCGCGCTCATGAGCGTGCAAACGTGGGGCATTTCTTTGTGAGCCACCCCCGTGTCCTGGACTGTAGCTCCTCGATCTACTCCGACGTCGCTGAGCGGAACGTTCACGGTCATGACGAGTGCCATCACTGCCCCTCCGATCCAGCGAACCAAGAGACCTCATGCTAATTAGTTAATAAAATATAAAAGTCAGTGCCAGGACTTGAGGAACAATAAAATTCACATTTACGAACCTGCTGAGGCTTTCACCACCGTGGACTGCTGCTCGATCATGGCGACTTTCAGCAATGCTTATTTTCTTTCTGTCCACGTAATCTCGGCCAGCAGCAGCTCGTTCCCGGTCCTCATCATAAGGTCGTTTGTGAGCGTGACGATTTCTCTCATCCAACTTTCGTCTCAGTTCTTCTTTCTCTCGTTCAATACGATCACGTTCCGCCTTCTGTCTTTCCCGCTCCAAGCGTATTAATTCCTCCTTCTCTTTCTCTATCTTCTCTCGCTCAAGCCGCAGCCTCTGGCGTTCCCTGGCAGCCGGAAAAAAAATGATAACGATAATGCAGCTAGTGTTATACAGTTAATATTAGATGCAGTTGCCAGCAACCAGCACTGAGTGCATACCTCTCGAGTAGTGCCAATTCTTCAGCATTACGTCGTTCAATTTCTCGCTGCCTTGCAATTTCTTCTCGTTCTCTTCTCTCACGCTCACGCATCCGGCGATGAAGTTCACGCTCTCGCTCTCGCTGCCTCTCCCGTTCTCTCATTTCCTGTGAAATCCGCAAAAAAATCATCGTGAGCAACAAACTTTCAACCGCTACCATTCAGGGATCTCTACTACATCAACTATGACAGACAACGAAGTTATTGGTTCCATATCTGCATGATGTGCTTTCACGCCTTCATGCAGAGATTACAAAAATATCATGAAGATGAATTCAGCATGAATCTGGCATTAGGAATGAGCTATTATGAAATTAATTAGTAAAATATAAATACGAAAGAGTGTGAGAAACATGAGGGTGTTCTTGATTACTCTGATCTGCTCAAATGAAAGTGTGTTTCTGCTGGTAATATTGACTCTCCGAATCCTGGGTGATGGCGAACGGGATCGGTGCTTATTGGGACGATTTGGAGGAGGTAGTCGGAGGGGTTTGTCATATCTTGGTCGTCGTGGCGGCCTCACTTGTTGCCTTTCCACTCTACTTTTCAGTTGATCTGAAGCTTTGGAATCCTTCACTGGTCCTTTGACACTGTCTTTCTTTCCCGCTTCCTTAGAATTATCTTTTGATTTTGACTTGCTGGTCCCTGCAGTAGAGGAAGATTTTGAACCTGCTGACTTCTCCAGACTGGATTTCTCACATTTGGAGTCCTTAGAAGACGAAGAAGAAGTAGGAATCTTCTTGTTATTGGCAGGTTGAGAGCTGCTGCCCTTAGTATCCTTTGGCTTTGGCTTATTGGCTGTAGATGATGAAGCAGAAGTACTCGTGCTAGCTTTCCCTTTACTTGACTTGGAATCCTTTGAAGAGCTTGTAGTCGGCTTGGACGACTTGGCTGTGCCTTTAGCCTGTGACTCCGTCGTCCCATCACTTTTTCCTTCCTTCCCGTTTGTCTTAGCAGTCGTCTCATTGACAGACTCATCAACATGCTGTTCATCCGTCTCTTCCGGCTTATCCTTCTCCCGCTAGGATGAAATTTACGCACAATGATCATGAATATGGTGGGTACGAGATAAGGACCAAAGTCGGAGCAGTTACGAACGTTTAATCATTTCATTACCTCTTCATTTAATATGTATCTTTTATCTTCTTCTTCATCTTCCCCGATAGTCAAGTGAAGAGCATCCTGATCCATTTCCTACCAAGGGATAGCAAAATCCAATTAAGGAACTCTCCACTCACCTTACTTACGTGCAAATTAATTCTTCCAACAACACTTGCTTACATCATCCACATCTTGAGTCTGTTGTTGTTCCTCCTCCTCCTGCTGTTCTTGAGAATCTTCTTGGCCCTTTGAAACTTCTTCATGATCCTCACGGGACAGTTGTTGTCCCTCCGCTAGTACGTCTTCCTTATCTCCTCCTTCTCCGACCTCATTAGCCTCCACATCTCCCTCCTCCTGCTCGCCAGCAGCATCAGCAGCATTTTCCTCTAGGTGACCTTCAAGCTGCTCTTCGCCTTCCTGCTGTTCGTCATCAACATCGGCTCCTTCCTCTTGAGTATCTCCCTCCTGTTCATGCTCCTTCAGGTCACCACCACCACTCCCTTCTTGCTCTTCATCGTATTCTTCATCTTGTCCATCAGCATACTGTTCGTCATCCTCTTGACGTTCTTCCTCGTGGTGTGATCCATCGTTGACTATGTCCGCGGCGACATTATCTGTTCCAGAAACGGGGTCCCCATCACCTTGCCCATCGGCCCGAGTACGGTCCTTTTCCGGCTCTTGGGTCGTCTCGGTTTGACGATTAGCACCCACATCCCCCGCTGCATATTGATTTATGATATCCTCACCGTCATCATCATCATCATCATCCAGATCGATTACAGGAGGCTCGATCTTGACTGACACATTCGTATCCAAAGTTTCTGTATTCAGCGGTAAAGGAAATGGAGCTTATAGAGAAATTCATACTACTCCGTATTCATTACGATTACGAAAAGAGTTCAAAGACATACAGAAAGACATGACCTACTCCACTGCGGCTTGTCTAAAATTCTTGCTCCCTACAGTAGTCCTCTGACAATGACAAATTATTATGGTTAATGCATGACGGCGACGATGACAAATATTTACACCGGGAAACCAAAGGAACAGCTTGGAATCCACGGAGCAAAATCTCACTGAGTGGAAGCGTAACTAATTTGGAGAAGTATATAGTAGTCTAGACCCTAATGAAACAATAAAACTAAATAGAACATAATCAAAGCCTACTAACTCCTGCGGCCTTTCCGTATGGAACTCGGCTGGAATCATGCCACGACCATAATTATACACACCACAAGCCACTCTGAGAGACATATGGAGAGTACCAACCAAGCACACATACAATGTACTACAATATTCACAGAAATAATTCACAACTCCTCCCGCTGCAATCACAATATTAAGAGGATCTCCAACAGAATAATCTTCCAAAGAACAAAGATGAAGACCCACGTCGGTGCAGCCACATGCACGCACATTATCAACAACTCCGCTCGGCGAATTGTCACAAAATCACCTCATTCTTCTTCTTGGAGGATTAAAAGACTTCTGCACAAGTGATACATAGACAATAATCTCACCCGAGAACAGCTGTAATTACCTGCTTGAGAGTCATCCTGAGACTGGGATTTTACTGGCGTACTACCAACACTAGTTGACGACGATGACTTCTTCGTATCCTCCACCTCCACCACATACTCGTCCGGATTAATCCCTTCCTTGACCAACGCCTGAGAAAACACGGAGATGACAATTAGTTCCAACATATAAAGTAGATGCACACAGCACTTAAATCATCCGCACCCAAACCTCAAAAACCACAATGCTCATCTGAGGCTACACTATATTCTTGTCATATTTATCTGAGGCTACGCTATATTCTTGTCATCATATTCATCTGAAAAGTCAAGCAAGATCGCTCTTACCATGTCAATTATGCTCACCCACAATGAACAATATCTTACAGAATTCCCACACCTCCTTCCTTGATCTAACTTACATTTACTCAATACTAAAAATGCGTAAACTTATAGCTACAGTTAGGCAACTTCTAAAATACAAGCTGAATAAACTCTGATCCAACTCAAAAGTTTTACTACCTACCTACCAGTTTAAAATAAGCAGTTTTACTGCCTTAACACAATCAAAGTTAAGAAGCATTCATGCAGTCATAAAAAAAGCATCTGACTGACAAGCACCGCCCATCCCGTGGCTTTCTATTTCATTCTTCTTCTTCTTGTTCAATAAAATGTGTAATCATACAAGACACGAATCACTTTCATCCCAATCCTAACAATCAATAAAGTTAATCGCAACATGATTCTTCTTCATCCTTATGTCTCCCATCAACACCAATTCCAAACTCAATCTTGCAAATCTAACAAGCTTATGAAACTAAATTAAAACTTTCCAACAACATTTCATGTTCACGCTGTAACATCCTTCCTGTAGATTTCCTATCCATCTCACCCACCCCAAAATAATTCCACACATTCCTCCTAAAATTACTGTTAGATTTGTAATGTATAGAAATAATAATAGTAATCATACCTGAGTCAATCTATCAATAAGTACACCTTTGACCCCATTTCTATCCAATCCTCGTTTTTCCAACTCCAATTTTAAGTCCACCACCCTCAGCTCGGCGATCTTCTTCACCGTTGTCGTTGACATCTTCCAGTCACACTGTGATGATGCTCCTCTTCTTCTTCTTCTAAATCACCTTCTGTCTTAATGTTTTACTACTAAATTTAGTCCCCTTAACGCCCACAGAGTTAGACAGAATTGCATACGCTTTTGAAATCAAGCTAAAGTAATTTATCCTTGGTGACACTATTATTAGATTTATGAGACGTTGCACAATCACGTCTTGTTTCTTTTGTACTCTCCCCACACTAATTACTCACAAGCTGATAGTAATAAAATTTTTAAATGCACATAATAATCTCTTCAACCACAGAATTGTAACTTGGTCCTTTGGCGACCCTCCTCATAAAGAAGTGAAATTACTTAGGACGTCGTCGCCTCTTCTTTACAAGCCCCTCGGTCCCATCCAGCCTTTCGTATTGGAAACTCGATGACTTTACTCTTCCCTTTACTCAATGGCTGTAGGCCCCTTTAGGTTCAAACGTACAGGGTGTGCAAACTGAAGGTATCCCGGGCGAACAAATTCCAAACCAAAAGTATACCAAACTGCGTTTATACGAGAATTTGAGGGAAGTTTTTATACGGATTGTATCTATTTTTACCCTTCGGTACGATTCGGTATAAAAAAGTATTAGCTTTCCGTATACAAACATCCCTTTTAGTATACGTTTAGTAAACTTTCTGTACCTTTTTCGGGGCCCGTTTGTACATCGATTTCGGGCCCTTCGGTTTGTACGCCCGGGTATATACACTTTGTCTTGTGAATGACTTCCGACATCTTGGTTAGGGCTACAGAAATTTTGAATACAAATTTTGAAACTAGAAGCAAATTGGGGTTATTGTAGTAGATCTAACCCACAATAAAATCGCTCGACTATTGGCTGAGATGCTCCAGCTCAAAGAAAAACGTTGCATTAATGTTGTTTTAACATTTACTTTAGGGGTGTTTTCAACCAATTTTTAAAACTTTGAACGCCTATATCTTCTCAAATAATGATCGCTACAGATATGTGGAGCAAATTTGCCGAAAGCTGAGAGACTTGAGAGAATGCATCTATGCATTCAAAAGGTTACCACAAGAGGTAACCCAAAAATTGTGGAAAATTGATCTCGGGAGATTTTGAAAGGGATTTCCATTTGAGGAGACCTCTTGAATTCACACACATTCTCTCCAGTCTAAGCTTTCGTCACATGTGCTCCACAAGGCTGTGAGATCATTATTTTGGGAGATATGTAGACGTCAGAAGTTTTAACAATGGGCTGAAAACACCTCTAAAAAATACACGTTAAAATCCAACTTTATTCTATCTTAGCCAATATCCGAGCGATTTTATTGTAGGTTATTAAATGAACAAAATACTCCAAGATTCTCGTTTCAGAATTAATATTCAAAATTTCTATAGCCTTCGAATGTCATAAGTTATTCACGAAACCAAGGGTACACCTCAAGTTGGGCCACCATGTATGCAACGCAAGTTATTCACGAAACCAAGGGTACACCTCAAGTTGGGCCACCCTGTATGTAACGCAAGTTACTCACTTAGTCAGTCGGTAGCTACCGAATGTGCAGTTTTACATTAGCTACTGCAGGCTAGAATATTCAAGACCCTAAATCAATTGCATGGTTCATAATAATATTGAAGAGAAAATAAGAACTATTTTTGCATTATTTTCAACGGCTTTTTAATTCAGCATTCAGATTTAAAAAATCTGCTGCATATTTTATGAAAATGAGCATATGGGAAGCAAGGAGATTGGGAAATCTGGGACAGAGGATTAGCTTGGAGAAAAACGTTGCTATAGAGGAGGGGGTCGACTCGACTATGGGCAATGGTGAAGGAGAGTCGTGAGCTAAAGTCTGCTCGAAACCAGAAGCAGAGATGAAGGTAATGAGAACCGCCAAACTTAATGGAGTGAATAAATATAGAAAGGCTCGCTCGCTCATTTCTCGCGAGATAACTCAAGGTGAATTTTGAGTGAAATTTGTTCCTTCCAAAATTTTTGTCAATGTCGTGGACGAGATGGAATTCAACGGAGAGGACGAGACGATAGCATTTGGAACGATGGCTAAAGGCCAGAAAAAGTACGGCAGTACCTCTCGCTTCAAAAGAAATGATCAGACCACTGTGGTGTACAGAGTTGAGAAAGGTGATACCATGCAAGGGATTGCTGTGAAATTTGGGATTACCGTAAGTGCTCTACTTTACTTTATTGACTGATCATGAATGATGATGATATAATAAGGAGCAGAGATGAAGCTGGAATGTGATTTGAGTGGATTTGACATATATTTGGGAGATTGGGTGGAGTTTGGGAATGGAAGATTGTTTCAGAGGGTTAAATGCCATCAGTTTGAGGAAGTTATGCTCTAATTAGCGGATAAAATATGACGTTGCTCGGAACACAATGGATGAGTTGGTGGATACGCGAGGGGAATTTTTATGAGCTTGTGTTAAATGATGTGAGGGATGTAAAAGTATTTTCAAAAGTTGGACCCAGATGGGGATTTTGTTGGGTAGTACATAGTCAAGTGTTTTAATTTCAAGTGCAGAGTTGAGAAGGTTACGCAATGGAGAGGAATGCTCGCAAGTTGTGGGCAGTTGGGGTGAGGATTATTTAGACATTGGATTGGAAATTGTTTTGACCAGCGGGACAATGTGTCTGGAAGTCTGTAGTATAGATTATTAGCGTTGTACTATATGGACTATGGACGGATTGTATGGTGATATGAATTTGGTTTTTAGGCGTGTGTAGGTTAGTTAAGGCATAACATTTTGAACTCAAGAGAGGCAAATGCCTGTAATTACATCGTGAATGTTGCGGAGGCTTTGATGAAGGATCCAATTGATGTTTCGTCGCGTTTTTATTATATAGATAGATAGATAGATGGATTGATTTATTCAGTGCTTAAAGGATATTCTACCATTGCACACTTTTGTTTTCATAGTTTATATCAGTTCGTCTAGACAAATTACGGATTGACTCGGTAGTGTTTCTTAGTTCTATTGTTCTCATATAAAGTAAGATTGTAATTATTATATATATAGATACGTCACTTATTCTGTACAAATCATCTCCATGTGTTTGAGGGCGCAGCTGATAAAGTTATACACATGTCATTCAGTAGTTCTTCGGATGGGTCACTCAGCAACAGCAGCAGTTCTCTCTCTTCTTTTATAAGGCGGATGAGGTGCTTGTTACGTAGGTTTCTTCTCCATGGTGCATATTGTGGACATGTAAACAAAAGGTGTTCCAAAGTTTCACAGGGCCTCATATTGCAACATTCACATAACTTTTTGGGGTCAAACTTGGCACTAACTCTTTGACTGGAGCCAATTATGAAAGACATCTTAGAAAAACTAGCCAATTGTAGTCTTGAGGAAGACTCGTCAGCTGCCTGCTCATCAGAAATCTCATATTATTATACGTTAATTGTCGAGGAAAATGCTGAAGCATCAGTGATGAAGTTTAATTGGTGGAAGGCAAAATGTTTTGTACAGTTGAGGCTGGTATCAAAGGAACACCCATTTATTCTACGCGTTTTTATTATATAAACGGCGACTCTTGTGATTACCCACTTCTGGTGTTTTTGATTTGGAGGTGTTTACTGCCAATGGCATAAGTGGTCTGTAGCAGTGGTTTTCCGCAATTTGGGCAACATCAATTTATAGTCAAGGATTGGGAGAAGTGCCCTCGTTTCCAGTCTCAAGTCTCTAGAAACTCTAGATGCTATAGTTTTACAGTGGAATGGTCAGAGTCAGCAGTATTGGATTCAGTGGATTCGAACTGTGTGAGGTGAAAATGTACTCCGGGAGCGGGCAGAGTAGTCGCGGAATCGGTTTTTCTCTGGAGTTGGAGATATTGAGTGAGTGCGTGTGGGGAAGTGAGTGTGTGAGGGGGTGAGTGGGGAGTAATCGAGAAGGTGACGAGGAGTCTTCGTGAGGTGGAGATAAGAGTAGAATGTTTGGGGGGGGGGGGTGAGGCGGATTACAACCCCACGGTACTTACACCACATCTCCAGACACAACCAACCTACATTTAACATAAATACCCCGCCGAAGGGAAGCAGATTAGTTGGCTAACGCGACTGTCCTACGGGCCATCGGGGGGATACTTACTTCTGTAGATGATTATGAGACATGTCATGGAATTGAAATTTTTCTAAATATTTTCAGACGGAACAGATACGACGGACAAATCAGATGTGGACCAGCGACAGCCTTTTCCTCCGTGATAAGCTATTAATACCTGTTTCTCGTGAACAGAATAAAAATTCCTTGGCGTCGTCGAATTCCGATTCAGACGTCGATGCAGATTCTAGTCCTCCACACGCAACAAGAATTAGCTCATCACAAGAAGAGACAACATCTGTGTAGCAGGAACGCATTAGTTAATTTCGTTATATTGTATTTTGCCAAGTCGTTTTCACGGTTGTTCGATTCGTATTTTTAGTAATGCAATATATCTATATATATATTGACTATATATAACTATACTACTACTACTACTGCGATTAACATCACAGGTATCAATCGAATGCAGGTATTCCGGTATATTAGTTTTAGGATGAGGCGCGGTTCGGTAGAAATAAAAGTAAACATATTCATAACTCCATGTATACATCATGATTATGGGAATGAGTGCTATTCGTTGTAGCTATTGATAGTTCATGAGTTGTTGCCTTTTGCTGGTGATGTGTTAGAAGGAAATGTATGTGGTGAAGACTTCTGTATTACTGTCCTATTTTCGAGCTTTGAGATGTCAGTGGTAGTGTGTTTGATTGTGTTGTTGGTTACAAATATTAAGGACAAAAATGTCGGAGAACGCTCAATATACTTATTATTTGATACGGTCCTTCCAGCGTGTATTTACAGCTACTATGTGCAATGGCAATCGAAAGCTACGGAGAACATATCGGGTAGATGGGTGCAGCTGTGAGAGGAGTCCTGTAAAGAATGACTGACAAACTACTTGTGTAATTATTTAATTTCCTATTACTACTACTGTTAGTATTACTTATTGTTTTAGTAGTTCAAGGGCTGTAGTAAGGGCGTTTCCTCAGTATATAATATAGACTTCCTTATCAGATGTCGCATTGAGCCCGAGAGAGAAACTGGATTACACCGTCACATTTTCCGTATGATTCTTGTGCCTCTAAACTTCCATCTAGTTAGATCCCTTGTCAGGGCATAACATAGAGTTTATCTTGTTGAATTAAAAAGGCATGTGTTGTACGCGAAGCTGAAATTTGTCGTATCTTGTTTGCTCTTTTCTTTTGGTAGTATTGCGTAATAATCTTCATTGCTCTATCACTCTCGTAATCAAAGTATTCCGAAGATCATTCCTCCCGCAGCCAATGTCAACAATATATCAGATTCAAGAAGCTACATGTATGGACTATTCTCAAGGCACATGGAACCGTCGTCATCGTCATGGAACAATGAAATCCAATTCCATTCCATTTTGATTTCCAGGCATGGATCACTTCAGTGCTTCCGCTAGCTAGCTTGCAAAAAGGAGCCGGAAGTATGCGCTGTTGGACGAAAGAATGGAATTTGGCAGATGAATACCAGCAAAGGCCGGCATTCTGACGACAGGTGGTGAAAGTCCTGACGGTTAAAATGAAGAATATGGAACACTTATTTGTCGTTGGGGGGGATGGGGGGTGTGCATCAAGTTTTAATGCGGAAAAATTTCAGCACCTGAGGGAAATCAAGCGATGCAGTCCGGAAAGTGCATTAATTTTGTAGCTACGTACATCTTGCTCTCATCTTCTTCTCTTTCTTCCGACAGCAAATGATATTTCGTAGTTGAGGCGTGTGTGTGCAAGAGAGTGTGTGGGTGATGGGGAAAATTCTATTTGACGACGGAATGAGGCTGGAAATAATAGAAAAATAAGGACAGCCTTTTGTATCCTACACAAATTGTCTTTGTGCCGTCGACAGGGAATGTTCTCATATGGCAGGTATATATTCATGGCTTCATCTCCCACCACTCGCCTGCTGTTCCGAGAACACTGCCAATCATATATTTAAACTGTAATTTCATCACATATTCCAGCCTTGGATTTTCACGTAGGAAGCAAGCTTGTTATACAGCTAACTTCCGTATTACATTAAAGAAACACGCGCATTCTGCCCTGACAAGATCAATCAGCAAACAAGCTGCCTGCGGCCGGGACTCTGACCGGCTTTTCAAAGAATCTAGTATGTCTGTATGAAGTACAATTTGATCACTATTTCAATTAGCTAATTAATCAGTGATCTGCCTCGCGTGAATGGCCTCATCAGGTGGGCACGAGGAATGAGGCCGATAAGGCTCACATATAGTGAGGTGAGGGAGAATTCATTGGAAGCCAGCGTCAATTTTGCTTACACACGAAGGCTTCACACGTCTCAACTATGCTTAAGAAGAAGAAGACCATCACGGAACTCACTCTAGCTATCGTGAGCTACAGTAATCCCATAGTGTAATTAAAGTTTGACGTTTCCTCGAAACGAGGTCGTCTTCTAGATTTGCACCCGCTCCTGTTGTCTTCCTAAGTAGCTGTTGTAATGCCACTCAAGCAGTCCACCATCCCTCCTCCACGTCGTCTGGTATGTGGCCGGTCGTAAAATCCTTTTCTTCGTGTATAAGCCTTCTCAACTTAAAGCATCATTGGTCAGTAGCAGAAGCTTGATAACGTGAGGATGAGCGATGATCCTTCTTCCTTACCCAGCATCACTCATAAACACGCAGACAGCCCAACCTGTTATATGCATAACAAAGTCTTAATACCAACACATTTGAGTCTCACATGGCTTGTACTAGTACCGTGAAGTTGGGACTGCTTTGGACTACCTGAAGGTAGTGGACCCCTTGTAATACATATGAGTAAGAACCAGCAGTAACCATGATGAACAATGCTTGGCTATTAAACCCACATATGCTGCACATACACACACACACACACACACACACACACAGGTGAAGTAATACAGGTGAGCAGTACGCACATAGACAGACAGACAAACAGATACGCAGTTACAGAAGGAAAAAGGATGAGATGAATACCTGAGCACACCTGCTTCAACTTATCTCCAGGGCACGTTCTTCAAATGCCAACGAGAAATGAAGGAGGAGTTGCTCCCCTGTGTGTGTGTATGTCTGAAAAGCCAAAGGCTTTTGTTATAGTACAAGCTGAAAAAGTAAACTTGCTGGACCAGTTGCCAAAAAATTGAAAATATCTTCACCATTTAGTGAGGTGGATTGTTCCTGTAAACTGCACAGTATAGATGTGCCCTTTACCCGGCAAGAAGTTCTCCCCGTCAATATGACATTATTGTCATTGTTAAAGAGTCTGAAGACGACGGAACATTATAGTTTCTCAGGAGTGTTGTTCCGGGGAAGTGGACTTTTTGGCAACGAGACGTAAGGAGATAAATAATTCCACTCCTATGCCACTTGACACAGGCCCAGTGAAAGCGTGCATTCTGTGGTGACAATGTGATTATATGCATCTCATACGAATGCATCGGCTCTCTGTTTATTTTATTACTTCTAGCTCCACGTCCAAGTTGCCGACTCCGTCTGCTACTTTAACCAGGCTCTCTACGTAATTACAAATGATTAGCGTACTGTGCAATAATGCGGACCAGAGGGATGAACATTATGGTGATGAGTTGTTAATTTATTGTACCGCTACAGCACTGCACAAGTGAATTGTTCTCGAAGAGTGACAGGTCGGGGATGTGTACTTGCTGTCCCGGCAGTCTCCCCTTTGACATGTGCGCCAGATCCTGATCGGCTGAGTGTGTGGGCAATCTGTATGTGGGAGAGTTGGTGCAATTTTTCTTCCTTAATTCCGGATTGAAGGTGACTGACAGTGAATACGAAAGCGACTTGGCTGGCCAGACCGAGTGTTGTATGTGGAAAAGATTGTGTACAGCTGAGTGTATGTATGTGTGTACTACTTTCCCTGGCATCTCACTCGGGCACGCACTCCAATGACGACGACTTGTGCTCCGCATCCGGCAACAACATTGACAATCAATGGAGAAAAGTGAAGGAAGGAAGGAGGGAAGTAGCCCGGCCAGAAGCTCTCCACGTCGTCCCGCTTACAACATGCTCAGCAGCATAATCAATCTTTCCTCGCCGCCAGTGAAAACAACGGGAGGAGAATCCTCCAAACAACCGCCACCACCATCCTTCCGTCCTCCTGTGCATCCAAAAGTCCCAAATGGAAATCACCAACCCACCAGAATATCTTCGGATGAACCAAAAAAGGTATCATCCAGAACTACTTGAGCCGATTAATCCTACACTTTGTCAGTGTAGCTCCGGAGGAAATCGATGAGCTTGTCAGAGTGCGAATGCCAGATTATTCTTTGTATTTGCATCCCAAACTTCAAACACGCAAACATAAAGTACACATTGAGCCCTATACGCAGCACTCAAGCACTGTACATCCCGTTCTTTTTCTGCACGTGTGCAATTATTGGCTTGGTTGGCAACACACAATTAGCCATAATATTTAGTTTCACGAAACAACATTGATGCCATACCAACATTGTTCTTACTTGTATGTATTAAAAGGAGTAACGTCTTTGTTTTTGCAGCAGAAAAGGAGTAATCAATATCCATCAAGCGGAAGTGGAAGGACACCGGCTACGAAGGGTCCGATGGGCCCAGCCCCAAGGACCCTTTCGATCTTGACTGCATTAAATGAACTGGCCATTCGTGACCGTCCAGGTGTTCCTTGTCCCACGGAAATAATCCGAAGCGGACTGCCACCGCCGACGCATCTTCTCCGTCAACGAGCTCCTATCAATCTCCCCACATCCCCTCCCATCATCACCTCATCTCGTCCCAATCCCCATCATCCTCCGACGGTGTCAACAGGTAAAAGTAATGACCAGGAGGACATGAAGGATGACAGTAGTGCGATTTATTCAAGTCCCACGTCCATACGCCACCATCAACACAACAGTAGTAGCAATAGCAGCAGCCAGTCCATCATCAATAATTCCTCCATTCCTCCATTTGCCGCTTCCACACCACGACGCCCTACAACAAAGGCTTTCGAGAAGAATTCACGGCTCGCTCGAAGCATCCACTCTCTCCATCATCAGCGAAGTAAATCCAAAGAAAGGACTCCGGATTGGATTTGGAAAATCTTCCAGCTCGCAAAACATGGGGAACTGGAGGAGCTGGTAAGGATCTTGTTGTTGAGAGTGAGAGAGGCAATAATTCTATTGTTGGCCATGACTACACCATGATACTCTGTGTCTATTTATTAGAAATTATTATTTTTCTCCCGGCTGAGATGATAGTTGGGGAGGGCGAAAGATATGGCGGAGTGCCAGGTCAAGTGCACCAATGTCACATTGATTCGTCTCTGAACATGAGTCACAATGGGAGTTTGGAGGAGCCTTGTTTTGTGTGATAGGAAGTAGCACATTGGACAAAGGCTTACATGCTTCGCAATATTGAATGCTTGAAACCCTCCCGTCTTTTATTCGCTTCCTGTGCTCCTTCTGGGGCTACACATATGTAGGTCTGTGTTTATGACTCCGATTGTATGTACACCAGTGGCTCAGCTTTCAACCAGAAAATTATCCGTCATAGCAGCCTTTCCCTCTACGTTTCTCTCGCAGTAGTGAAACATAATCTTGCCTCGTCCTATTCAAAGCCACTAGTCCTGACTGTTGTGTAAACTTGAAAAGCATTCATCTGACTTGAATTGGAATAAATCCAGGAGAGCAACTATGTTAATGCTCTCTTCCAGGAGGAATTCAATTGAAAAATTCATTCGTGCTGCCAGAACGTCCTCCTCAGCGCCCTCAATAGTCTTCCGAGGTCACAAAGTTCACATGACACTCTTCGTATCAGATTCTGAACGCCTCTGAGTGTCTTCCTTGTGTTTTCTTTTTAAATTTATGATGTTACACAGATGAGACAGACTCGTTTACGATGTTTTGTATATTTCCTTACAGCAACTGTCTCTGAAGACATTGGAGCCAGTAGACCCTACAATGCTGCGTCATTTAGTGGATGGCAAGGTAAATTGTCCCTGGAAACTACTAATGTTTTTCTATTAGTATTTACAAGATGACAGTGGCATTATCTGGTCTGTAATGTGCCCTTGCGGCCGTCACAGGAAACATGCAACTGGTAGAGAAACTTTGAGACGCTTTGACAGTAATTTCTCATAAGAATTTCTCTCTCATTTCATCCGGTCCTAAGTCAAGAGTCGTGTTCCCGTCAGCTTGATGGAGGACATCGGAGTGGAGAGAGTGTGGTTATTAATGGGAAAGGTTACAGTTAATGAGGTCGACGGAAATTGATACGTACTTATGAAGGTTAAAATTAATGGTTTTTTCAATGTATGACAGGGGAACACTCTTCTTCACTGTGCTGCCAGGGCTGGTCACGTCCTTGTGCTCCAATGGCTCGTCTCCATACTGGGTCCTCACATGGACGCAGTGCTAAATGACAAAAATCGAGCTGGTCGCAATGTCATTTTAACGGCCCTGAAAGTAAAGAAAACTTTTCTGCAACTTTTTATTGCTTTCTCCTTCTCGCGTTCCCACCTATTTTACACTGTCACCATCATGCTCAATGCGTCTTCTACCTTCCTCCAGCTCCGGGGAATGTTTATTGCATTCAAATAGTCATAGCTAGAGGCCAGAAGTAGGACCTAGTTTGTATACAGGAAAAGAATTTTTATTTAGAATATTTCGTCCCCTGCTATTCATTCAAAAGACTGAAATATCGAACGTTGTAAGTGGTTACAGCTGGAGGAAATTCCTAATCGCTCCCGTATTTGTCTCTGTCAAAAATAATCTGCCGTATACGTCAAGTCAACTTAGAGTCAATTGGAAGCGGAGGAAATAAGGCTGCTTTCCTGCTTCGCTTCTTTAATGCTTCACCAGCAGGACTCGAAGGAATATCCTACAGTGAGATAAAGGCAACCGCAGCACTGAATTAAAGCCCCGCCAAAATTCTACACCAATCTCATCCACGTTGAGCGTGTGAGACTGGTGATGCTGATGAGGAAAATGAAAAATAGTCACACCTCACATCACGCATATATTCGAGAACACACAAACACGCTTGACTTTCTCCGAACGGACACTTGAGCTCAGCAGCCATAAAGACGGCTATCAAGGACAAAAGATAGGCTTTTTATGGGAAATGCCAAGATGTCTAGCAGTTAAAATAGAATTATGAGAGGACTCTTAAATCATTTCGATATGAGTGTTGGCAGGACGAGGGCATATTTTAAATTACATTAATTTTCGGCCTATCTGTCGTGCAGGGATAACGATGATGATGGTACTTTCACTTCGTCTCGTAGCAAAGAGGAATTTATGAACGAGGTTGTGTGTGAGCGTATATATATTCTTATTATGACGGAAGTAGTTACAAACAGGAGATTACAGAGAGGGAGATAATTGTTTAAATGCTGCTCGGATGATGAGCTTATTTCATGCCTTTTACAATTTATCTTTGTAGGGTGGGCAGCTGAAATGTTTTCAGTGGTTGGTGCTCCAATGCGTTTTCGGAGATAAGGGTCTCGTTCCTAAAGAAGGAGACCGATCTCTGCTTCATTTTGCCGCCAACTATGGGAATGAACCGGCTGTCCGGTGGCTCGTTGAGCAAATGGCGAAAAGGTGAGTCTTACAATCAAGTTTTTAACTGTCAAGCCCATGACAGTTGTGAAGACAAAATGACAAAGGATATGATGTGATTGTAGGAACGTCAGTGTGGACATGAAAGATAGCAGCGGCTTCACCCCTCTCCATATGGCAGCAAAGTCAGGCTCAATCTCCGTCTGCCACACGCTCATTACACTCGCAGGAGCGGATCCACATTCAGAGGTTAGTGGGAAATTAAATGCTTTTTCATTATCACATTCTCATTTCTTGCTCTCTCAGCGTCATCAGTCGCAATATCTTGCACACTCCTAAAGGCTCACTAAACAGATGACCTTAATGCGAACAAGAGAAAAAGCAAACGATAAAATGAGAGCGGAAAAATATTTTTGGGATTAAAGAAAGAGGAAAGGATATTGATTGTGATGATGACGATGATTTTAATGGACCAGACGGAGTTGGGCTGGAGACCGTCGGATTTGGCTCTACGACACCGGCATATCGAGTGTGCCAATTATCTTGTCATGACCGAAGCGGCAAGTTCGTTGGGAACGGAGTTATACCAACTCATTTCCGCCTACAAAAATGTCCAGAAAGAACATGAGCTTCTTCGCCTCCACTTTAGGTAAGTAGAGAGAAAGCGAAAGGCTTTTCTTCTTCTTCTTCTTCCGGATCACGGGAGGGCATAAGTGGGATTTTCTTCAGGCCTTAACCTTAAGCTTTTTACGACTTTCAAATTACATCAATATTGAGAAAGGAAATTTATGACTCTATACCGGTCTCTCGTCAGACAAACTTTGAAATGTATGCATGGGAATGTAATGTGGGGGGACATACGTGGAAGATGTGACTTGTGCAAGAGTAATCTTATTACATCTCTCCTCTACGCACACAATGTAAAACCATTACGACTTCAGTAACTAAATTTCTCGGTCATCATTCGCAAACATCCATTCTCATTCTCTCATGACTGCTTCTTGTCTTCCTACCCGCCAAAGGCCACACATTAACTGCCATACCCTTACCGTCGTTTTACACACACATATACAGGGGGGAATTTATGACGCCACGTATTTGATTTCATGAGCCATTCAGACAGACTAAAGAAGGGTGTACACGCCACTTAACTCCTTCACTACCACCGAGTCACATACACACAGGCAGCGTCCTTCCCCTTATGTACATGCAGAATTCATCGCTCTATACCTGGGAAATAACAAGAAGAAGTAGAAGAAAATAAAGGGGAAATCTTTGTTTGTGGCAGGCAGGAATAGGAGAGAGAGAGATGAAAATTATTGTACCAATGAATTTTTTCACGGGGTTATTTTATTACTCCCCTGCCTTATTCCATGCTTGTCAATGCCGTTAATTTTGCTGGTATATAGCAAGAGCTTTGCTAGGGGATTTATGTGAGCAACATTCTCTCCTCTGGCCCTTACACATTAGTAAGCATCATTCTGTAGTACATTGAACGTATCTCTCTCTGCATCATCATCATCATGACCCTGTGTATTGATTTTGCAATCTACGTGGTTTCACCTCCTTTCACCTAAAGTATCTCTCTCTCTCGCCCGTACTCTCTCCTTGCTTGTCGGAAATGATTTTGTGAAAATCCCTTCTACTATTCCTAACAACACTAGTGATTCCTTCTATTTTCTCACATACAAGTAGACGGAGGTGGCACTGGAATACAAATTCCCTCCTCCAAGCAAGCCATTTCATTGCCATCTTATACTCTTTCCGTTCTCAATCAACTGGTCCTAGTTTTCTACGAGACCTACTTAATATCACATTTTCTACCTTGTACTAGTTCTTATGTTTCCTCTCAAAGGGCTGAAGGAATGTAACACAGGTTCATATTATGGTTACAATCTGAGTGCAATAGAGGGTGAATGTCATGTGTTTTTGAGAGCGAGTGCAATGGGTATGAATGCATGACGATTTTTCAGTTAGGAATTGCTTTTGTGAGTGTGTAGGGGAAGGTCGAAAAAGGTTTACATTTGAATGCATCCAAGCAGGGGGTAAAGTAGGGCAGAAGGCTGTCCCGAATAGGAGGGCCGGGAGCCAAGAAAATGAGCTTCATTTCATATGATGAGGATGATTATAGTTGGGGTGAAAGGCAGAGAAAGTTCATTTCTTCATATGGACCTTCTACAGCATGTGGCAGTATTGCTTTAATGTTTCTACTTCTCCATGAGGTCCTCCTTGATTTCAATTTGACTCAAGTCAAGCTTGTTACGCATGTGGGTGAAAGCGGTAGCTCTGTTTCCATTACAACCTTGCCCACTCGTCTGTTAACAAGTTTGTGGGATCAAAGAAATTGGGATTGGGATGCACTTAGTTACAATCTGGAGATGCAATTTAAGTTGGTCCCAATGATTACAGAGGACCCATGTTGTGCCAGTCCTCAATTCGTTCCTACCATTTAACTTAAAAGTTAGTTTTTGATAGAATTTTATTATTTTTCCTATTTGATTGCGGGCAGAAAGGAACGAGACAGAGAGATAAAGTGAGAGAAGAATAATTTTCGACGGATGAGAATGGATTTTGCCTTGATAACTTTTGCATTAGGAAGTTTAGGTCTCTTTGGGGTGATTTGCTCGGTCTGTTGGAGGGAAATGTATTGTGGTGATGATGATGATGACAACGAGGATGAGATTGGGATGCTAATGATATTTGCTTTAATACAGGGAAGTTTTGAGAGTTGGCAAATCCTTGGTAAAGGAACGGGTTGACTTGATCAAGAGTTTCCCATCATCATCTGCGGCTGCTTCCAAGTCTTTGAATACAACCACAGCAGACCCTGCAGTGCTTTTACTTGGTGGCGGAGCAGGGGGTAATAATGGAGCCAGATTTTCAGAGCTGGAGCACAAATTAGTCAAGGCTGAGCAAGCTTGGAAAAGAATGGAAGTTCAAGTGGGGATGGCGGGCAAGTTTGGAGCGGGAACGGCTGTGACCACATCATCACCATCATCAGCTGCCAGTCCTGTCACCAGTGGCGGCTGCAGCGGTGGGAATGAACCAACTAACTCCTCCCCACTCCATGCAGATTTCGTTGTGGAAAATACAAATAGCCCTAATATCTTACAGTAAGTTAATTCCCAGCTTTGACTTTTCTTTTCCATAAGGGTGAGAGCCTGAGTAAGTGTGTGCGATGTCACTGAAGGATTTAAATATAAGACACAGAAATAAGTTGAGGCAAAATCAATAAGCTCTTATGCTCGCACAGCTCTTTGCATCCCCTAATGTTTTGTACTCATTTCATTATATGCATGCCATGGCCAACTTTCATTTTTCTATGGTAATGGCAGGAAGCGACTGGCTGGTCTTCAATCACGTCGAGATAAGAACTTTAAGTCTCAAGCTTTCCTTAGTGCCTCATCCTCCGACGCTGAGAGCTCAGCCACGAGCACATCAAGCAGTGAGGATGACGATGATGACCGAATGCACAATATTCTCCATCATCAGCACCCACATGAACGTCAGAGCCCGCGCACCCGCTTGTCAAAATCCGGACATGCAATGAGACAATTACGAACTACCCCCAATAATAGCAGCAGCAGTGCGACGACAACGCCGAATAGATCGGGCAATGCCCCTTGGCTTCTACCGCCAGATGACCATCTGTTGGCGGCTCTTTCCCCTATAGTCAATCATATTGATGGAACTGAGCCCAGAACGAAGAACGCGAGTGGGATTGGCGGAGGAGGGAGCTCCAGTCTTGACCTTCTGCGTATGACGTCACCCCCGAATAAGAATGCAGTAGTCCCCTATGGGGTTCCAAGTAAAGTCATTACATTCATTCTGTGGTAAAGTCATTATGGGGAAAATCTGTAGAGATCCCAATCACTTTCCCTCCTCCACATTGATTAACACGAGGAAAATGCATCCAGTTCCAGGT
The DNA here is from genome assembly GCA_034698825.1 of Deuterosminthurus bicinctus. Classification (NCBI taxonomy): domain Eukaryota; kingdom Metazoa; phylum Arthropoda; class Collembola; order Symphypleona; family Bourletiellidae; genus Deuterosminthurus; species Deuterosminthurus bicinctus. Next base: position 23,826 of record JAQIWI010000012.1, read on the forward strand.
CCATTAAACCGTGGGAGAGACACGTCGGCCAATCAACGCCCGTTGGAGCAGCTGGGCAAAGCTGATACGGAAGATAGCGGTCAGAATGACACCCCTGAGATTGCTGTACTTGAAGTCATAGAGCCTGGCAAGGTAAGTCTGTAATTAACAAACTGAGTTGCTCTCACTAGACAAGCTTTCGGGGGGCAGTGCGTATGTATTTATCGCCTTCAAGCCACTGCCGTCGTCATCTTAATCTCCAAGTCGATTTGCCTCTCTTGAGTGTAACTTTCTCTGAATATTAATTAAGCAGAGGGATATCTTGCTATCTCCTCTGCCAATCATAATGATAGATCTGTGTTGGAAATTCTAAGGTGGAAATGAGTTTAATGAAGGGATTTGCATGAAATGATATTGTGCGTGAGATGGGGAATAAAAGGCATTACAGCGTGTGACCATGGCGACTTGTGGTGGTGGCGGTTATGGTGGTGGTGGTGATGATGATGGTGACGGTGAGGACTTGTACAGAGTGTCGTTTGCTGGCCATTTCATTCTATTCCTTTTCATTTGTCTGGCACATTAAGCAGAGCATTTGCGAGGGCCGGTAGGTTCAATTATGAAGACGAGGAGGAGAGAGAACTTGCTAATGCTTAAAACGTGTGCTGGCTCCCGCAGGACAGGTCTTGATGCTTCTAAAAGTGACAGTCATGAGTTACAAGTCTGAGTCCTCCCCTTACAAGCGACGATGCGACGATGGGAATTTTCAGCAAGGTTTCTCTCGGAACTTTGACAGAGCACAACACACAATGCATCCCTCATGATGGCTGGATACCTGAAGGTTTGAACAGGAGTCGAAATTATAATTTGTCACCACCACCATCAGCATCACCATGTAAACCCACCTCCCCCGTTCGTTTGCTTTCACAATCTGACCTTGAGCTGTTCCAACTTTATTCATTCTCTACATTATTAATTGCATTGTCCTCTCCAGACCTTTTATATTCCATATCACTTGATTTAATTATTAGATATTTGTAAGTACACAAAACATCCCCTCATTCATATGGCCCATTGTTACACGCTTCACAGCTTAAGCAGTTGACATGCAAGGTTTAGCTACACGAATACAATACATTATGCCAAGATTGACATGGCTTTTAATTAGAGTACCATTTGCAATTTTGGCTTCTGTTTATCTTGTATTATGGTTTTCTTTTCGATTTCAGGGTCCTTACTTCACACCCGATTTACTACGAAGATCAAGTCACTCTCAAACAAAGACAAGTCCAACTAGTTTCCACAGAGGCTGTCCCAGTCCAGTTTATTCCAGCACATCTCATAGCGGACTAGAGGATATCTACGGAGAGATCAAGGGGACTCCAAATGGGCGTCGGTCTAATGCTTCCAGTTCATGTGATGAACACGTGAATGGATGTAAAAATGAAATGATCAATGCTCTCTGTCAGTCCACTCGGGTATCACTTACAGCCTCTTATGTAACCTTACCCCGTGCAGCGTCAGACAGTGGGGCGCAGTGTAGGAAGATACCCCCTGCACCATTCTCATCAGCATCACTCAATAACCAACGCTGCTCACTTCAACCCCAAACGCTTCTCTTCAAGCACTCTGCTTGCTCATGTGAAAACTTGTCATCTTTTCAGCACAGCTCGCTCATTTACCCCAACGACCAGAGTGAGCTGGTCAAAGAGCCGCCACAGGATGTCTTGTCGATGGCGGGAAAAGAATCGGCAAATCAGGAAGAAATCACGGAGAGTGTCTCTGCGACAAATACACCGATCATCCTCAAGCGCTCCCATTCATCCGCCTCTTGTGCCTCCACAACAGTTCTCTTCCCTCCTAAAACAGTGTGGCAGGATGGGGATCAAACCGAGCGATCCTCCCCCTCATTGTCGGAAGCTTCTCGTACAGAATCTGCCCTAGTCCCTCCATCATCTTTCACCTCGCAAAACTCGGAAATCTCCAAGACAGAATCTGTCCTGGAGCTGAAGAAATTGGAAGAGACTGAGGAGGATGAAGAAGAGAAGTCTAAGGAAGACAAAGTTGATTACAGTAGGAGTGTTCCGGCTGTTTTTCTAAATGATAGCAATTATTCAACTGCTAATGACCTTAGTACAATAGTGGAAGCTAGAAAGGGGAGAGTGGGAGTGGTAGAGGAGTCCATTGCAGTTGTCACTATGCGGTCAAACTGTAAGCAGTCGTGTGATAATAATGCCATGGACGCAGCAGCAGGAACAAGGAGGAAAAATCAAGACATTCTTCTTGCGGAGACAACAACGACGCCAAGGGGAGGGAAAGTTATAGGGAATTGTAGTAATGAAGCGAGCAGAGGAGCCAGTGCCATTGTCCGTTCACATGGAAGAAGAGGAGGAGGGACGAGTGTGCATGAGAGAAGCGGGATTCAGCACTCGTCAAAAGTAAATCAATAAGCCCTTCATTCTATGTCATCTCGCTTAAGTTTCCTCTCATTCATAGATCTGCATCCTTGTCATCATGATGCATAATGTCCCAATGAATCTGTCTAGGGATCCATGTCAGCCTGCTTTCGACTAAAACTCCATTTACTTTGCATAGGAAATGCTATTCTGTGGAAATGTTTGTCATGTCCTTTAATTCAGGCGCATACCCCCTCCTCATGCACGCCATGTCAGTTGGGAGCAAAAGCATAACATTACAACAAATTCACATGCTCGTAGCAGTCCTCAACAAAGGCGTAGAGGCAGGAGAGCAAGTATGAGAACTAAGAACTTGTCTTGCTTTGGTGAGAAGAAGAAAGGTTTTCTTTTGAAGGAATTCAGGCCAGTCTTAGTGGCCTGTTTGAAAATATACCAGGAACAGGTTGAGTGCGAGATTACAAATATTTTAACCCTCTATGAATCATGCTATATTTTCCTTTAAATCTGATCCTTTTTTTTCCCTTCGCGAACACATACATAATCTATATACATTCAAATACGCACGCACATAAACACATTCTGCTTTCCTCTTCAACATCGTCAACTTTTCCAACTCCCTTTCTCTCTCTAAACAAACTGTTTGCATGGTTGGGCTCAGCTTGACTTTTCACTTTCCTTCACAAAGACTTTAAAGAAGACCATGTGGGACTGTGAGGATAAGAAAGCTCAAAACCCTACCTCGTCGTCTACTCAGCTTGTTGAAAAATAGCGAACTTGGTCCAAGCTGAAGAGGTTTCCACCTTTCAAATAGCTTCGTCCTCTTTCTTTCGTTCCCTTAGGATCATGTATTCTTTGCAGATTCAGTTGACAACGGACCGATTTCTTGCATTTGAGCTATGGAAAATTCTATCCATTTCTGATTGACTGAGGGCAAGAGGATTTTTAGTATGTGTACGTAAAATGGTGGTGCTAGTAACGAAAAAGGTTGATGGTCTGGAGCGACCCAATGGACTGGTAACTGAGCTGGTGCTAACGAATTGCTAACATGTGGGCATGAGGGATATGAAGCGTTGAATGGAGAGCTTTGCTTTCGGCTCCGCATCGCTCGTTTCCGCTTCATTGCCAAGTGGTGAGGGAGTGTGGAGAAAAATCGTGGCAGAAGAAGAAAAAAGGCTCACCTGTCTCAGCTTGTCATTCCGTGGCTCGGAAGAATGGTCAGAGGAGAGTCCATTGTGCAAAGTGTTGCGTTAATCATTGAAAGGATGAGTTATAATTCACACCCATTCTGTCTATTTCCTCTCTGCTTCCGGCCGAGTCGGCAATACATGGTGAGGTGGATGGGAAAGAGTAGAGGATTTCTTAAGGGATTCAGGACGAAGAAATGGAATAGCAATGTCTCCCTTGTAAATGAAGGTTAGCCGAGTGTGGATGAAAGATGATGGAACTGAATGTGGGCTGGCGGATTGATATGGACAGAGAATTTTGTTTTGAACAAGCATATTATTTTGTATTTGTGCCACTTACTTGTGTATATGTGGCATTGATGGATGAATATTTCTCTCCTTTCCAACAGAGTCGTGGACCGACGAAGCCCTGGTATGAGATCGAGGGTTCCGACGAGGAGGAAGGTAGTCATTTGCTCCGTGTAGCCCGTGGTAGCCGGGGTGTGAATGCAGCCAATGTTTCTGGAACCAACACCAGCGGACGTCATTTAGCCTCCAGCTTATCCAGTGAAAATGAGACAGAGACGAGTGAGGAGCAAGAGTCATCATCAGCAAGTTTGAAAACAACGAGTCTGCCGTCCGCTTTCATTTAGCTCCTCCAGGTCATCCAATCCATCATGTCCAATTACTTTTGTTTTGTCCCATCAAAGCAGTCACTCGGAGGCACCATGCTGAATTCATGTTATTAATATTAGCCTTTTTTTGTATCCATATTATCTATTTACTTGTTTTTTCCGGCACTTTGAGCATATTTTTTTACCCACGCGATTGTGTGACAAGTATTTCTCATCAGTTAGAGTTATAGTCATCGTTGCCAACGACGATATTCTATACACAGAATTATGGACGTACGTGACATAAAGCCACTGTAGCACTTGCAGTGAATCTCAACACTTTTCTCAAAACTGTATCCACACGCACACGCATTCAGTCGGCAGTTTTCACAGTACTAAACCGTCTTCCTCAATGACATAAACTCCATGAGCAGTACGAGCAAAACCAGGTCGTCAGGCAGAAGTGGTATAATTTTCTAAGCTTTTGTTGTTGAGAGTTACTTTATGGGAAGGACGCTTGCTTTTTTATTTCGTGTGAGAAACATTTTCAAGAGTAATTTTGTTCCGCGCTGTTGACACAATCAATCTGTCTCTGCCACAGTAATATCAGCCCGCCGGGAACCCCCTCCCCCCCATTCAAGTACAAAACCTGCGGACAAATTGTAATTGCTCATTAAATTATATACGTACGTAGATGGGTATTACTTGTATAGATTTCAAACTACGTCAACACTTTTTTTTGTTCTTTAGTGGATCACATCTGATGGTAATGATGATTGTTGTGTGAGAAATAAAAGACATATTTTTCCATGTAATAAAAAGGCCTTCTGTCAGGTCCCTCGTCATTCTGCCCATGTCCTGCACGAGCGAAGCATTGAACTTGTGGACAAGGCTGTGATTGACGACCGCTACAGACTCTTGTTCTCCCCAGTTAAAATGAATCCGAAGGAAGTGTCTGCTGGAGTGAGTGTGCTTTTATTGGTTAGCCTTGTGCTGTCGCCAGTTGAGGGATCAAGGGGAGACATTCGTCAGAGATCCGACGGATGCGGTCGCAATCCTCTAATTACACTTGCTGCAGCATTTGGTATTGTTGTCATCATACTATCTCTTACATCTTCGATGTTACTGCATGTGTGGACTGTGGCATGGGCGTACATTATGTGTACCATGGATTTTTTTAAGGTCTTCCGTTTAGTGTTGATTATGACCTTCGCACGGGCTCGTTACCTAAGTCTACCGTGTTTCTGTGCAAGAGGAAGTTGTTACAGAGGTATTCAGGGGCTGTTACCACAGAGGAGATTCTTCTTAGAGTAATACCAACAAATCTCGCTGTGGTATGAGTCAGGACTCAGGAGGAGAAATCAAGTATAACCATTGAGAAAGGTCCTCCCTTAATGGATCCCTACGAAGATCCGTGAGACACGCGGCTGCAACTATCTCAATCTCCTCATCTCTCTGATTTGGCATTCAATGCTCATTTCACGGTTCACGAGTGAGCCAGCTTTTTTCCAAACGAAAATTGTTTCTCTCTCCTGCATGATTCCTACAACTGCATTTCTATTTGGAATGGAAAAAGGGAAAGACAGGCATGAGAGCAAGTCACGAGAGATCTGAAGATTAGGTCGCTCTCTCTACTGTCCCAATAGAATATTAGATTCTCATGGTTTTTCATCTATAAGATTCGACGCGTTTGGATATGTATTATCCAAAAGAAAGTCCTAACTCACTTCCCTTCAGTATCCCTTTGAAAGGACTTGAATTTACTCAAGATCAAACAAAGGGCAGACACTGCACATGAATGATGTTCAATTTAAATTGAGAAACTTTTAGTGATAGTTAATAACTATATCGAATAATTCTAGGTTCGAGCTCCATGAATTTAAATGAAGTGCTCCGCATGGTAAAAGCCGATCCTGCTGTTTGGTCTGATATGCAAGATCTCCTTCGTCGCTATGATGATTGTATCCGTGCTGGTGACGGACTTCATTTCAAACGGAGTAGTCATCTTGGGCTCTTTGTCTCACCAGCGGAGTCCTTGCGGGGGCAGTCATCATCTCCTAGTAAGTCAGTCAATCTGGTGGTGTTTTATATTGGTTTTTGGGAACTATGAGAATGAGCTTGGAGAAAATGCTTTCACCATGGACATACTTCACTGTGAAGTAGTGAATTTTTTAGAAAGCAAGAGACACATGGAGCTTACTAGAACTTGCTGGGACTTGAAATTCACATTCATAATGTGTGGTTTTGAAGGCGCCTTTTGGAGGGTTTGTGGAGAGGAGAGAGTAAATCCTTTGTGATGAAGAGTTTTGGAAAATAGTATGGCTAAGCTGTTCCGTCATTCAGTTTGAGTGGAAAGGGCAACTTGTGTAGTTCTCTTTACAGATCAAACGTACATGAGTATAAAGAAGCTGTACTCTCACAACCCACCACAGTTGCATTTTTACTCCCTTGAAACCATGTCACTTGTTCTCTGTTTCATTCCAATCTACTCGAGCTGATGTGAAGCACAAGGGAGAATCTCTTTGGCTCGCGAATATAGTCGCACGTACACATAGCTTCTTTAGAATTGCGCTTGAACTTCCATCAATGTTCACATGATGAGAATGAAGGAGCGACATGACCTAGCCATTATTATTACACTCTCTTAACGCTATTCTCATTTTGGCTTTCCCTTGAAAAACTAAGACTAGCTTCCTCCTCTTCTTCATATGTGCCGTAACACTCAGGATATGAGAATTTTAATTAATTTATTTTAATTTTTCCTCAGACTCTGCCGCTTTCATGGAAATTCCACCAGCAGCTGGGGCACTACTTGACCGGCGAAAGTAATAGAGAAAGTAGTGAGTGGACGGAGGCCTCAGTATTTGCCATCCTCCATGCTCCTCCTACCAAATCTCATTACATTTTAACTGTCTGTGTATGTGAAATGTAATTTGATCCAATTACAGAGTAATCCATGGTAGCCATATGGATTTAAGCTGAGTAAATCCTTTGGATTTTTCCACCAGTCATCCTCTCTCATGGCTGCAGTGGTTTACTTTTGTGGAGTAATAATAATTATTGCTGCAACGTGCACGCGGCTTGAAGAATTGACCCGTGAGAGAAGGTATTAATAAAGTCATTATCGTCAGCTTGAATTACCCCCTGTATACCCTCTTCTTCTTCTTCGTCCTGCTCGCTACCATTATCTGCTGCTCTGAAAAGGAAGCTTCACGGTAAAATATAGGAAGGGGTTGATTTGTGCGGTTCAAGATTTTCCCAAGGGAGTCATTCCTCGTGAATGTAGCAACTTGGGAAGAAGTACCTTTCTCTCTCACGGTTAACTCACGCACTTTCTTCGGCGTGTGAGTGGAAGCTGAGAAATGATGCTGAAGAAAGTCATCATCTTGTACTCACGTTACATCCTCTCTCACTCTTGGTGTATGTTCTGCACTAATTCTTTTGGACATCCTACGTTATTTTTTCAAAGCCTCACGTCCCTGACTTGCGCCCTTTCATACACAAGAGAACATGTGAACACTCTGGAGGACGTGGTCGTTGAGCCTTCTGCTCCCTCCTTGTTGTACACAGATTAGGCCGAATTCACTAATACGCCCAGAATAAGTGAGTCAGTGTTCAGCATCTTCTCCCCTCAAGCCCTCACACTATCTGCGATTGCAAAAGCATGAGTGGGAATTTGGTGAGAAGTGCTTCCGGACTTGTACTACAAACTTATTCCCTCCCTAAATTATTTACACTCCGTGTGGCCCTTCTTTATTCATACACTCTTCCGCTCCGTTTAAATTCGGCCAAACACACACATACTTTCTAGATTCTTCACTTCTACAACATCTTGACAAGACCGGAAGAAGAAGGAGAAGAAGAAATGTATGCTAGCCCACAAAAACAAGTGCTCATAGCCTACTTTTCGCTTTGGATCAGTGGGATATTGCAGTCCGTTGAATGTAAATACACTTATAATCTCATTTTTAAGAAGCCACAACCCTATGAGGAAGGATCTGGAGAGGTCGGGTCAACTGGAGGATTGCACAGTGCAGTACTTTCTCTGTACATATTCAATCCGTGCTTTCACTCCAACTTGAACGGTAGAGACAGCACTAGTACCGTTTGCTCCAGTCAAGTGTAAAGCTGTGCACATTCTGAATCTTGATACAAGAGGATTCAGAGGATCGCAACGACGACGACATGAGATGATGGGAAAGCACTCAAAGGTTGAAAAGAACTGGAAATGACATACGTGCGGGAAGCATATGCGGTGGGGAAAATCACAAGGGGAAAGTCATAATGAAAGTAGGTCTGTGTGCATGAGGAGTAGGACTAAAAGGAGCCTTGATAGATATGTGTTATGCATGTGTGAGGCGCAGCAGCATGGATGAAATAACAAGAGCTGACGTAAGATCATCATTGTCGCTTGTGTCTGTATTTACTCTGGGAATAATGTGAGTGACTAAGTGGGAGGAAGTAGGTCTGTCTGTTGTGACGCGTCAAAATACGTAACATTGCATTGGTGAAAATCTGCAGGCTGAATCTAGATGTATTCACATATGCACACGCACTAGCATCTATGCAGCAATGTAAGGCTGAATGAATATGGAAAGTGTGGTGGAATAGTGTAGGTGAAAAATGGGAAAATTTGTAATCACAATGCTCTATTACAGTTGAAAGAGGTACACTGCTGGCGGTAGTAAAAGGGGGAAGGAGAAAGAGAAAGTATGAAGGGATGTACGTAACCCAAGAATTCCATTTGGTACAAAACGAGAAAAAACTATGTAGAAGAATTTTCATTGCATGTGCTGAGAAGTTGGTGAATGTGTGTGCGGCGGCGGGGAAGCGATTCGGAAAATTTTCCTAGAATCCATTCCACCGCTCCAGAGGGATAGGACGCCCATTTCTTTTCCATGTTAGCTTTACTCTACACACACACGCACGTCCATCTATACCGTCGTATGCACACTCAGTATAAATGATGATAGGAAAATAAAATTTGTTTAATACATTCACTCTACCATGTCCGAGCCACACGTAATAATCAACGTTCCGTAGTCTTCCTTGTTCCCATCGTCCTCGTCCAGCGACAGGCTACAGCTGACATTCTTGATTTCCTTTAGCAGGGTGACATTACCCATTTCCGAAATGGTGCGTGTCACCTTAAATCCAAAAGGAGCAAATCTATCGCTTTGCTACATGCACACACACTCAACTCACTTTCTCGTGTTCCAGACTTTCTCTTCTTGTACGCACCCGATTTTCACCGTTTCACTACTTTGTGCATTTCCCTCCTCATGGTAATAAATACCTACAAGTCCAACCTATTTGCCTGCCCCGTTCGATAACACTTTATATATCCCTCAGCTCCCTTTCCTTTCTCTTCACATAAGACCACCGCCGCCACGAAAAAGAAGTAAAAATCTACGGCTTTAGAAATATTCCCTGTCCCCCTCTTCCTTCTTTACATGCCCTTTGTACAGAGCATAATTCTTTCTCTCTAGACCTACTTTTTCCAATAGCAATCATTTAAGGTGAAAGCAAAGAGTCAAGACATTGCTTCTTTTCCATTCATTCAACTCATAATAGTAACAATAGATAATACGTAAGTTAAAAGATTCTCACGTCGTTGCAGCACTCAACTGTACGAGCGTATGCGAGTCATTGTGACAATCTTTTGATTTTCCACTAAATTAACTTAATGAGATTCTCCTGTATAAACAGAGGCGAAGGAGCAGGAACACGCAATTAAAGATATTTCTCTTCCAACTTTCTCCGTCTCTACACATTCGTCTTCATTCTTCTCTCAAGCTCAACTTCCCCCGATTGCAGCTTCTTTGTTGATTGTGAAAACTTGTGGAGAAATTGTAACTTTGACAGGTGGTACTCTTTCGAAGGAATATTTCATGCCAGATGTAGACGTTAGGAGTCAAATGCACATGAATTTTTCAACTCTCAATCACACGTAATTCCGTATGGGAGTATAAATATTTGACAGGGTGTGAAGTACCACGGGATTTATTTATCCTTACATCCTCCTGTCACCAACAGCCAAAGCAAAGAAAGCTAAAGTTTTATGTGCCAACGTAAAACAAATGTCACCTGTTTTCATTAGCCCGTGGAAATTTTGTGTGGAATACACCGCGCTGATTTGCATATACATGGAATATGAATAGAGGAGTTACACAGGTGGTTTTAAGGACCAGAGTAGTTTCCTCGTGCAGCTGGGGATGTGCCCACCTCTGTGATCATAATTAGACCCCGCTCCGCCTTTACTTTCCAAAGTCCGAGGGTAACCGAGCCTTAAGCAATAATTTAAAACTCCAGCCGAGAGGGAGTGAGGAATAAAAATGAGAAGGGATTTCCCAAGTCATTTTTAACGTGGCAAAACATGTCAGGGAGGGATGCATAATCGAGCTTGCGGAGTGAAGTAGGCGCAAGGTGCTAATCTTTCACGGTCTTACTTGTTTGTATGTTCTGGTTAAAATATCCTAAGAACGCAAGGAGTGCATTTGGTAAATGATAGTTTAGTGTAGACCCAATAGAAAAGATGTTGGAACGAAGTTGAAGCCATACGAAAGTAAAGATTGGAACGGACGCTCTGATTGCTCCTTGGGCGTATGGAGAGCTTGTAGTGCAGTCAATCTTGTCAATGGACCTATGGAGATAAATTGTTCAGGCCATTGTGGTGCATTGAGAATCCCTATGTTTGACATGTGAATTGGACATGGGATCGTCACCTTTAGTATCAACACTTTCTCCGTCTTCTACTTGCAAACATTCTTCTGCCGTACTTATTTAATATACTGCACAGAAAAAATATGCGCCTGCTGAACTTTTCTACAGTCTATCCATGCAGAGTGCGAGGGTACGGTCAGGTTGTGGAAACTCCAGGACAAGTCAAGGCGAAAGTAAAAACTCTCACGTCCAATTCAACTGTTAGACAAGTTCACTTTGTGCTTTCACTCCTCTTGCATATCATGGGCAAACGGGTGTCAACTTTAAGTCTTATTGTCGCATGGAGAAATCAACGCAGAACCATATGGCAAAGTTGGAATGTGCGTGGCTACGCAGAGGATTTACTCGGTTGCTGCAGTGTAGTGCAATGAAAATAAGCCAATTACTTTGTGAATTTAGGACGAAAGACGTAGTCATTTTTACGGCTTTTCTCTTTGGTCATTGTATGTTTTAATGTCTTACGCAATATAAAAAGGCACTATTCATTCACCACAGCTGGATATTAAATAAACAAGCAAGTAGACTGCATAGCAAGAGTTCTTGTACTCATCTGAGTATTTTAAGGGCAACAATGAAAACAAGAAGAAGGCAGGAAAGACGTGAGTGACTCAATGTCTCTATAAGTTTAGCGATTTTCCTGGAAGTCCCACCTCACATAATGAAGACCAGCATGCTTTCATGTAGACAAGCTCTCATGATGAAAATAAGGAAGAGCATTGCCGGCAATGTACGTGTTTTGCATATGAAGGGTAATGTAGGCATGTGAGGAAGCGGAACAGGGCACGTATTCTACGCGTCAGCAAGATCCCATGCGCTTGCAATAACAACGGTTCGCACATACGCTACTGTCTTCTCGAGCTGGAACATACAACTTCGTCTTACTTAGCCCTCAATTCACAGCTATGCCTCCTTACTTTACTCCCGACCCTTGAGCCGCACCGTCCCGGCTCTCTCTCTCTGCCTTTCTCAATCCTTCACTGACTGTACGGTACTCACTTGGATTAAGTTACCGCCACAGTCTTTCTTCGAGTGTGTGACCCTTCAGGTGTTGTTAAATGTGACTGTGTTGTGTCTAGTTGTGGTAAAATGTAAGAAGAAACTGTTATATTTGCCTGTACTCGGACATTTTCGAAATTGCGGCAGATAAGTGTGTTTAAGTTTCTCAGCTTCCAGGCTTTGTCTTTCTATGTGTGAGTGTGATTATGTTTGACTACTAACTGTCAATTGATTGCTGAAGGGTGATAAATCCCGTATAATACGAGCACTTAATACTCAATTGAATTGAGTTGAGTGACTGAGGAGGAGTGTTGGTACGTAACAGACAACCAAAGTATAAACATGTGGGGACTTTGGCTTAAGCGAGAAGAAAGCAGAAGCTACGGGGATGACTCTTGATCAAAGGTTTTTTGATTAGTTGCAATTAAATCTCACGCTTATAATCATCGGACCACCAGCTTGACCACGTAAGTGTGCCTTTTATTTCATCAACAATGACACAAACAACTGCTGAAGCGGTAAATATCGAGAAGTAAAAACTAGTTTGAAAGCATAGGGACGAACACCTGTCGGTTGTGCGCCATTCCATGCTGAATGTTAGAAAAACTTTTATTTTACATTCAATGTACATTGTACGATAATGCATTGATAACAGAAGGCCAGCGGTAGTTAGACGCTTCAGACATTGGACAGCACAACAATACCTCTCTTGGATTTTCCCACCATCATAAATGATAGATGAGAAAAGAGTACAATGGCTTCTGTTGCATGCAAAGTCTGTATAAACGAGCTCCTTTTCAGTATCAAACTTTGTCCTGTCGAACAACAAGAGTAGTAACGTGCGTTCCCTAAATTGCTTTCCCTTTCACTTTCCTCTCTTTCTCTCAGCCTACCCCGTTGTAATGCTGAGGAAAATATGTGGTAAGGCCAAACTGAGCCACGGAATACACCCATTCCCTCCCTCACAGAATGCAGCATTATTTTATAGGAGGATTGCGTGCGTAACGTGGTCTTCTGACTATCTGTGGTGAAAGACGTGACTCGTTTCAACGCACTTTGAATTAAGACAAATAGCCCTTTAGCTATTTGACTGACTGTTGTCCGCCGATCAAATTGTCCTCGATCGCCTGCAAAATTACCAATATACGCTGCGAACATGAGATTCTTATGGGTTTTTGGGTTGTAACAGAGTCATTGTTTGTTTTCAGACAGGAGCCCAAAGTGTAAGTGTTACGTGCGACGATGGGTCTATCCTCATTCCTAACGTCCCTGTGCCTCATTGTTTTCATTGCAGGTATGACACTGGCTTCCTTCTTAATCATTATTTCTCTTGCAGCGGTGATAAAGTCGGGATTTATGTCGTCTGATGAAATTTGAAATCCTTGTCTGTCTGTATGAGTTTGTATTGAAGCAACAGCTTTGTCTAGTTCAATTAGATCGTTTCCAATTGCTTAGGGGCAGAAAAGTCACACTTTCAAATCACTGTGGTTAATTGCGTAAGTGCCCTCGCAGTTGAGCAACAAGGTGATGATAGATTTTCCGTTGGATTGCAGTTCAAATTGAGAGGGTGAGGAAATGTGATTTCTTTGAAAATTGAAGGAAATTTTGGTGAGTAGTCGTGCTTTGTGTTCCTATCCCGTCATCTGGTAGCTTGGACTTCTCAATGTGCCAGACAGTGGAAACGAAAGAAGTTGGTAGGAGGAAGCAGTGGTGGCGAAAACAGTTTCTATTTATAAGGGGAAGTATTGGGATGCGGGAGGATCACTTTACGAAAGGCAGGTACATATTGTAAATTCCGTCCTACGTGGTGTGGAAGAGTGAAAATAAAATTTAACGAAGGAAAATCAAGCTAAATTGGTGGATGGAAATTTGCATATCATCTGCTCGAGTATTTGGAATTGATCAACAAATAGGCGAATTGTTAAAGTTGTTTCAAGGGTTGGCGTGATGAGGCTACTCTTTTGGCGCCTGAATTCTACAACAACTGCTACCCAGGAGTCTAATCATGTAGCCTTGTGAGCAACAGCTTGAATCAAAAGCTCAATATGTCTACTGTAGCGTACAAATATTTTCCGATTTCATTTTCTCTCTTCCTCGTTTACATTCACAATTTCTTTCTGAGTGTAGAATTTTTATGCCGCCAGGATTGAAAATGATGGGTCTGTTGTTAGAATAATCCGACATGATTTCCCATACCATTATGTCTACTGGTACGTATGGTCTAATTAGAAATATAATTTCCTTGTTCTTTTCCTCTTCCTCCAACCTAATTCCACATCTACAAATCATGAGGCATACAGTGTATCATGTAAGTAGTTCTCTCTCAAGTCTTTTTATCTGCAGCGGAGATAATGGGAAACGGGATGAGGATTCCGCATTCTCATTGCCCTCGGCCAATCCTACATTAGTGGTGGTTAAAAATTGAAAGCTCTCCTCCATGCACTCTGTAGGCGAATAGCTTACAGGAGGGCTTTTTGTGTGATACGTGAAGGAATTTTCCACCAGTTGAGATTTTCTCTTACTCTCCTTCAAATCAGTTGAAATTACTGACTCAAATATTTGATTAGCTTTACTGGTAGCTTGCCGATTCCCATTAGCCTGCAGTGGAACTGGAGTAAGAGTAGCAGTCCATGTACCAGCAGTCACAGATGTTTCCTCTCCTTTACCTTCTCATGGCCAGCAGCACTTTAATTCAAGACATTTTCTCATGTTGAGCTCTACCCGCCTGTGTTTGTGTTCTTCATGAACTAAATTGCCCGTTGGTTCACTGGCCCAATTATCCCAAGTAGTTCTTTTCCCTTTCCATTATTGCTACACACCAGTCGGAAGAGGAGAAGAAAATACTTCAGTCACCTTGCTCACTTAAGAGTGGCTTGGACCACCATTATAAATTTCCATTTAGACTGAATGCATAATAGACATAAGAGTAGGAAAAAGAGAGTTAGAAAAAAAAACAAGAATCACATGCCAAGATTCTACGGAGTTATTCTTCAAAGCAAACCCTTCAATGTTGAAGTGATTTTTCTCTTTTACAATTTAAGATTAATGAGCAAAGTTTCAGGCGCGGTTCATTCTAGTTTCTCACCCGTAAATTTTTCAGCTGTGATATGAGAGCAAAAAAGACTGAACACAATTACTAGAACACAGTCTCTTGCTATTCTCTACCGAGATTCGCTGTCAGGTTTAAATTAAAATATACTTCTTTTAGTGTATTCATTTGTCAGAGGTTTTTCGTCGATGCACTGTACAAATGAAAAAAAGCATTCATTTCGACCCATAAGCGATTTTTGTTGTTGCATTTTTCAGTTTTACTTAGTGTTTTTACAGAGGTTTGAGTTAGCACTCATGAGATGGAAATGAGTGCAATCCATTTGCCAAGGGAATCTTTAAAGCCTCCTTCAAAACTAGGGGCCCGAAGTGTAAACTATCTGCGATATTTTCATGATGTACATGTGTAGCACATTACATGGAATAACATCAACAGTGCAATGCATTCAATCTTCATAAAGTTTATGGCTGAATCCGATCTGGATTCTAATTTTTTTTTGTCTTAGCAAGACCAAATAAAAGTTTGCTTAAGTCCTCTTCCCCAAGGATAATCGAGGATCATTATTGTTAATGCGACGGATGTGTCTTACTGAGAGAATCCTTGGAAGAAATACACTGCAATGCTCTTTAAATTCAAGTTACGGAAAGATTGCGAAAGGTAGAGTTGCTTATCATGACCTCAGCAGCGGATACTTGCAGAAGGCGGAATATTCCCAATGTACTTAAGCAAGTTTATTGGCACAAGTTGAGGCCGTAATGCCGTCATTACTTGGCGACTTGATGTAGGCAAGGGACAAAGTTTGTCCCATAATTTTGCAATCCCATGATCTTTTCTTGAAATGTGAAGAAAGCCAAGAAGGATTTCTAGTTACGTGTGGCCTCTTTCCCACACAACTCGTCATCCCTTTATGTCATCCCACACTTCCAAATTGGTACGAATGGCTCTCCAGCGAGCGGCGTATGCCGAGCCTACCATTAGAAATCATTTTGTCTGCTGTAATCTATGCTGCCTTTGGGACTGAATGCAGATGCGAGGAGGATTTGTAGGGGTGACGGGGTGTAGTATCGTGAGGTATATTGCATGTCCAAAATTGTTACTGAGATCACTGATTCAAGCTGCCATAGTTTTAAAAGGTTGACAATAATTTGCAAAAAATAAGGTATGCCATTAGCCCCGTTGTGGCGGGGGGGGGGTCGTAAATTCCTCCGGATAGATCGAACCACTAAAACAGCCTTTAAAGGCCTGGCTAAGTTATTTCCCGATGGTCATATAGTGTGTCTCAACATGTAAATTTCTACATACTTGGCCAAGTGACTGCGGGCCATACTATGTGGTGACAGGTGTGATGGTACGCCCGGTATTTTTCTCGTTCACACCACAATGTATCGTTACAGAATAATCTCATCGGAGACCATTAGTTATCGATTTAAATGCACTACGACGGTTGGCTTATGAAAATAAAGCCGTTTTTAGACTTTGAGCCGAAAATTTGCAAGATTTCCACGTTACCACACTGTCACCCAAGGCAAACATTTTTCATTGAGTGTACATACAGTAAGTCTTCCTATATTCTCCAAGTTACATCAATTTTGTCGTGCAGAATACTACCTTGGTAGTTTCCATCAAACTGCGCAGAGAAAGGAAGCTCGTAAGAAGGTAATAAATTTCAGAGGATTTATTACGAAGAAAAGACAAGAACGAGGAGGCTTGTTTGGATTCAATATCCCTCCATAATGATATGTACATGGAGCCTCGTATGTAACTGTTTGAACCGATGAGTTAGTAATGCACAGGTAGTGTTAATGTGTCTGTGTGACTTGGAGCTTTTGTTATTTCCTCTCCAATCCCACCACACCACCTGGGCTTTTCTCCGCGTGTGTATGCACTTAATCAGTCTAACTGAGCGAGTAAATATTGATACAGGTCATGATTGCGGGAAGTAGTCGGCATACTTGCTATAGGACCTGTCCGCTCGGTTTTTCTCCTTCAGTGATCACCATTATGTCAGTTTTCAAGCACATTTCACGATCCACAACACACCTGCTCGGGTCATGATTGCATCTGGTTGAAGAGGAGGAGAAGTGGGAAGGAGATTGAACTTTAATATTTAAGCCGCTTGTACAATATTGAACAGATGTTAGTGATTTTTTTCCCGTCTTCATAGTCAGGAAGAATTTTGGCTGATAGAGTATTGTAGGGCTTGGGATTAACCTCGTAACTTTGATACTGTCTTGGACTTTAATCCCTCTTTCCTAAACATTCATTGTATTTGACATGATTATGATGAGATTCAACTGGATACTCAATCGTTTGAGGACCGAATTTCTCTGGACTTAATTTTTTTGTCAGAAGGAACCCCTATCTATGTATATTTTTGAGTACGAAGCGGTAAAAGCAACGCTGATGAGCATTTTTACCCTGAGACGCAAAATTTTCAGTTCTAACAACTAGTCTTAAGCATGATACTAATTCGACCTTCAAGACCATCACTTGGAGGAGGATTATTTCCCGTTGTGAACATGAAAGCCGGGTATGAATGGTCCTCACTGTGGTTACGCGATTAATATTGACCACATTCATGGTTGCTTAAACGTAGAGTATCCATACTTATACTTGTAAGTATCTCTCTACATTGCATGGCTCTCTGGCTGAGACTATGAGGAATGAAGTGAGGACGTAAGCCATTACCAGTTGAATGTTTAAAAAGAAAAAGAAATATTTGGAATAGCTCGCTGAGTGAGCTCGTGTGTGATGGAAATGAAACGTCTGGTGCTAGAGAAAGCACGGGTGGGTTAATTAAAAAACTTGTTCCATTTACAAAGGAATGTATGTGCGTACTCGTGTGAGTCTGCACCATAACTCTATCACCAAAGAGTTCAGCAGTGGTGAAAGTGGGTGCATGGATGAAATAAAGGAGAGATTTTCAACTGAATTGGACCGCTATACTGCCCGTGAATTAATGTAGAATGAAACGTTATTCATCTGTACTTTATTGCAGCAGCTCCGAACATTCTTTTGCCAAGCTCAAGGTTTTTATGACAGCTTCTCACAGATAGAAAAGAGAGCCAAGGGAAAGTTGTTACAAATTCAGAATGCGGAAGGTCTACGAAAGACGGCTTGTGAAGGAAAGAAGAAGAGAAAGAAAACGGAAAGTAGAAAAAAAGGTTCTGTTGGCATGTAGCCTACTCCTACATCATTCGCATCTCTCCTCCTGTCTATGTATGCGCCTGTGTTGTCGGCTCGGGAACACTTACCATGAATCAAATTGTATTAATAAGATGCTCACACTCCCCTGTATTCATCCTTACAATGTCTCCTGCACCTCCTCTGACTTTCAGGGAATTTGGACAAAGTACTCCCGCAATTTCCCACACGACGCTGACTCCACAAGAAAATTTCAATCTCAGTCTCAGATTATCCCTTTGACTGTCTCTCTCCTGCTTTATCCACCAAAAGTCGCAGTCCCATCAATTTAACATTCTAGCGCAAGACAGTAGGTCGCATAAATCTAAACAAACTTATTAACCCTGTGGGTTAGCGTGTTAGTAATGAAAATTGCGATAACTCCGTATTTTATTTAGTCTCCCTCACTCTCTTATCCCTCCTTCATGGAGAGTCATGCATGTAGTCTGGAAATGAACATGAGAAACTACTAAGAGAGAGTATTCCATTTGTTGTGACGTGTTAGATCAAATGCAGTGTTGTGAATATTTTCAAGAGTTCTGCTGTGCTTGATGAAATTGCCGCTTTGATGATCCTGTTCCATAGATTAAGTGCAGCCAATCTCAAGCTGTCACTTTGCTTATGTCTTTGTCGGATTAGAAGTAGCGTGACAGTGTGAGTTGATATGATTAAAATGGTTGGGTATTAGCCATAGCATTACCACTGTGGCTCTGGTACAAAAGTAGAGGTGACGGAGTCCTCCATGACTGCCACAAACTCATCTGCAGCCATCATTGCGAGCCTCGATATCATTTCTCTCGCTCAATTAGCACCGTATAAGGATCCCATCCATCCTTAAAGAAAGCCATTTATGAAACCAAAATGATGATGGTGATGATGCAGCGATCCTCCCAACTCCACACTAGAAACTGTCTCTAAGAGCACAATAATTTACACATTGCGAGAAAATTTCACAGCACTATCGTCTACATTTGGCCGAGTACAGTACGAGAGCAGAAAGAAGAATCGTTATTTCAAATTTCATTATAAATCGTTACCATGGTGTGGAGAGGGAGCATAAAGACTGAAAGTAATATGGTCGTTGTACTAGTAAAAAGCAATCTCATTGCTCCGTTCAAAGGACATGACGACGTTGACGATGGTCGCTGAAAGGGTCCACAGAGCAGCAATGCAGACGAAAAGGGCATCAAGTATTCAGTAAGGAGTCAGATGTCGCACGTCCTCCACTCTCCCTTTCTGGATGCGTTGGGGAACTGGAAGATTTTAGTAGTTAAATCGCAACCCTGATTGTTATTTCCAAGATTGCTCCGCCTGATGTAATATTAGCACAGTGGAGAGACAATGAAAGAACAACACTTCACTTTACTATGCACATTCCTATAACTTTTACACATCGTCGGGACAGGAGAACGTATGTGTAGCGCTCTCTTTCTCACTCCCCTCCCCTCAATCCTTTCTTCTTTCCCTTTTTATATTATGACTGTACAGGGACACAAGGATATTCCCCATTTCCCTGGCAGACTCAACTTGTGAATCATTTATCTTTTTGGAAAAAGCTTACACTCTGTCACCATATCAAGGGATTCATGAAGCATTTTTGTTTTCATAGCGACAACAGTAACAACACTGTAGTTCTTCTCGTGGCACATTTTCTATTTTTATGAGCATGCCACAAAGTCTCGTCTGACTGACAAGCAAAGGCTACCGAGTACCTCGTATGCGTCTGAGAAGCGTGTTTATTCAAGCCCGCTTAGTTCTATCTATAAGCCCTCCGCATTATGAGAGCTTTGAGGCATTTACGGATATTAAGCGTCGTATTTTCAATGGCAGAAAAAAACACGGTGGCTTCTAGTCTCATTTTCACAACAAACTCCTTGCTTCTTCTTCCTTCTATGTCGATTCCTCGTGTGGTGAGATGAAGGAATAGGATTGGAATGTCGAAGAAAAGGCAACAGACCCCGGCTCCCACGGCTATTTACATGCGACATTAATAAGGAAGAGTGGGTAGGATGTGACACAAGACGTTGGGAAACCCCTTCACAAACTCTCACCCTGTTGTATCATCAACTATTTTGACTTCCAGCACGCACATTGCACTGCAAACACTGACGCATTTAGGATGAGCACCGGAATTGTGTCTAAAAATATGTGCCAGTCTGTCATGTACGAACAGGTGTGTAGGGCTAAGCGAGAGAAAAGAATGACAGCTAGGACAACATAATGCATTCATGCTCACACTCAACGACTCAACGCTCTAAATTCCTCAGCTGTTGACGTGGTAGGAGGTGAAAAAAATTGTCGGCTGACACATTCTACGTAAGTCTGCCGACGCATTGCAAAGGAGAGTGTGTGCTCATGATGGTATTAGCTGAGAAAATGCCTCAAGTCTAACCAGGCGTGTAAGGGTTCATTCGGTCTGAAAAAGTGCTTTTGCTCGTCTCCTTGAAAGTGACAGTGAGCGCTTGACAGACGTCTGGAAAATTGCAACAGCCATAGGTACATAAATCTACACACGTAGAAAAAGTGCACAAGGTACTTTCCTTGTGCACAACTTGAATTCCATATCTAATGTATTAATCACTTGGTTGAATGAGGTAGATTTTTTCCTTTCTGTCTCCCTGTTTCCCTATTTTTACCTCGAATATACTCAGATCCTTCCCTTTTAACTCCATGCAAATCCCACACACATTTATCAAAGTCTCCTCCTTTACATTCTAATCCACACGGCTTTTATTGGCCGACTTTCTTCGAGTTGTGAGCAAGTAGTTCCATCATATGAACACAATTTTGAGCTTGTGACAACATTGCAGAGCGGAAGCTGGAGTGAAAGTAGGGAATTTAGCCACTACCTGATCTGAGGAAGGAATCATCCAGACCAGCACAACTTGCGCACCATCCTACGAGAGTAGGGGAAAGCAGCTGGAGCTTCAGCATCTTACAGCCTCTCAGTGATGCTCACAAAAGGCTCAGGATGGAGAATGCTTGGTGGCTGAAGCTTGAAGAAGATCCTGTACAGATTTCACTTTATCTCTTTAGAAGATTTGCAGAGACAAAAGGGAAAATCCAATGAAGCACGCTTGTCGTAGACAATCCACGGTCCATTCGAATCATGTCCTTTCTTTCCTTCAAGTTTCCTCAATGACTATAGGTCGGTAAAAACAGATAACATATTCTGTTCTAGTAACTGTGAACCGAGCCGAGAGCTTATTTACAACTGTTCCAACTCTTGACTCTGAATTTTTCGATTGAGGTGAACAACAAGGAGGACAAGGTGCTATGGAATGCTTTGACTTTGTTCAAAAGAGTTTACATTTTACCTCCACGCTTGCTGCTTTCACGTTCACATCAAATGCGTTTCTGTGTGAGTTAATGTGGAGCGAAGAATTAAGATGAAGAATGTAGGCGATGAGCTATGCACGGAATCCTGTCAATGGATAGAGTAATTCAACTGCACGAATCGAGTAGTAGCATCCCTTGTAGTTGTTGTGAAACTTTGTAACAGGGTACGACTGTAAATGTGAGTATATAAGGATGACAGGAAAGAGACATTGGAGTTGATTATAATGAGCGAGACAGGGAGGGAGAGAAATTGTACGACATTTGGAAGCCTCTCTTACTATAGATGATCATTTTTCCATCGTCATTACGCGGAACAATAGAGAGATTCCCATCAGATATCCGCTTCTCTTCTTTGAACATGACAATAATCCGCATGAATTTATCCCCAAGTTTGAGAATCCTGACAGCAGATTATGACTGAAGCATGAGGAGGGGGAGAAGAAAGTTGTGCTTGAGATTTTTAAAGGGAATTCTATAAGACTCTGCCGTCGTCCAAGTTGTTCCAAGCTGGTGGAGCAATTTATCTTGAGCGGAGTATTTATTAGAAGCGGCCTAGCATTTCCATCTGATGGGTCCTTATTCATGTGGGTACCCGCATGTCATCAGGCTATTTCGTCCTCATAAATCTTCTCACTGTCTCATGTATTTCAAAACATTGCATTGTTCTCGCACTCTCCATCTCTGCCTTTGTATCGATTCGTGACCTCATGTCCCAATGCCGTCCTTCGGAAACATATTTACAGCTCGGAGGAAAACTTTTAGACTTGTTCGCAGTGCGAAAAGTACTCCTGAAATATTTTCCGCATCTTTTAAATCCCCATGTTATCATTCTCATCATCATCGCATTCTTCTCTATCTTCCTCATCATTCTCACAAGTTATCCATCTGTTCATCTGTGAGATCTCAAGAAGTCCTCGTCGCCGTTGGAACCATTAGACCAAGAAAAGAGACGCATGAGGAATACTTTTTCACTTTCGCTCTCCCTCCGTTCGTCCCCTCGTTCCTTCGCTTATTCACACCAAGTGACAAATCATCGATCTGGCATTGCGATAATATTTGTATGAGTCGAAAAACTCCTTGCTTTGTCATTTATCTTCCAAGCCAATCTCCTGATATGGCCCCTTTTACAAGCCTTTTGAGAATGCTTCTACCGTAATGAAGCTAACAGGACAAACTCCCCTTCTACTTACAAGTACCTGAGTTTCCCTGAAAAAGTTGAATTTCAAAGCAGTGGTTCGTAGATCCTTTTTTGCAAACCAATATCACATACTTCTTATGCATGGTTTGGTACCGGAGATTGAAAGCTCTCGTCAATTCCTTGCTAGCGGCAAAGTGTGTGTGAGGGTACACATGTAAGTGAGAGAAAAAAGGCAGTAGCTTCATCCTTCGGCAGCTTTACCAACAGGTAATCGATGCCTCCATTACAAGTCCCATCTCACGGTACTCTGAAACCCTCGCACTGTGCAAATAGGCTCAAGTGTTCCACAGTATTGGCCGAGGCCGTCATCTGTGCCGAGCTCAACGTTTGTAAAATCCATCAGTCCAGCTTCCAGCTTTGTTTGTCTTACAAAGGTTACATTCATGACAAGATTTACCAGAACTGCGGGTGAAAAATAAATGTGTTCTCACAAATTGACTTACAAGAGGCTAGAGATTGTTGCCAGTACTTCTGTCCACCAGCTTTCGTTCTCACTCACAATTTCTTTTTGGATTTGTAAAGAACATAACAGGTCCTGTCATGTTCTTGAGTCTGAAAATGTGCAAAGAATGCTTCGAATATAAATTGATGCAGGCTTCCTAGTTTTGCTGCATTTGAATCGTAAGTAGGCACAGCTTGTTGAAACATAACATCAGAACCATTTGTTAACTTGTACACATTTGGGCATTTCTCACATCGGTTGCCTCATAAAGGTGGAGGAAGAGAAGGAGATTCTGATCACATTGCTCCTACTGTAAACGATTAGCCCAAGAGTTGAGCTGGAATGGACGATGACAATGCGACTGCTCATCAAATTCTCTGGTTGCTAAGGACAAAGAGGATTTTAGTCTTTGTGAAATTTCCCACATGGTTCAATAGCAATGCCTCCTTTTCACGTCTTGCGTGTGTATGTGTGTATTTGTGCGAATGTGCGGCTTGATGAGACAAGGAGATAAATGGAAGGAAGCTTGTTATCATTGCGACTCCCCTCATCATCTTCTTCGTCATCCATCGTGCGTGCGGATCAGCAGGAGGGAATTCTTCAGGTGAATTTCCTCTCCGCGTGCTTTCATCATCCTTTTTTCTATCTCACTCCCGTCCTACGAATATTTAGAAAGAGCTAACGAGCTGGAAAACTTGGCTCCATGTTCGTCTTCCTTACAGTTCCCATTGAAAGGATCGTATGGCCGCATTTGGCTCGACGGACTAAGCATGACCGAGCACTAGCTCTGTGTCCGCACATACATATCCACAAGCCGTCGTTTTACTTTCTTCCTATTCGGAGAGAAAGAGACCATAGCGCAATCGATATCTGCGAAGAAGGAGCGGAGGGATGCAGTGAACGAAAGGCGTCTATTGATATTCTACGGTGCACACAAAGATAGAGGCACACGCAAGGAGTACATAGATACACACACTCCTGCCCTGCATCTTCACTTTAGCTATGGCAGAACACACAGTCAGAGGATGTTAGAGCTTGGAGATCTTTTCAACCGTAATCTCCTCCTGGTCATCATCATCATCTTCATCATAGATTCTTTTCTAGCCACGTCCTTACATTTGAATTATATTAGAGGAGAACAGGGAATACATTAGGGTGCCGGCTGTGTGGGAGATGGAGTAGTGAAGGCGCTCCTGTGCCACAGTATTTTGATGGAGTTCCGCCTGTTGTATGATTGTATGTGTGTTGGAGGAACTCTTATAAATCCCCTGTTGAAAATGCTTTGACAGATGACCGTAAACTTACGGCTAAAAGAAATGTGATTTTATCTGAATTTTCTTCCATCCTGGTTATGTCATCTACTTTCCCCTCCACCGTCCAGTAAAAAAGAGGTTTCATTTAATTCACTTTAACCGGGCTCTCCCGTCCATCGTTTCGCGCTTTTGTACACATACACACACACGGTGATGTGGGCTTGAATTTTTCCACATAAAAATTCAGTCTAGTTTCCTCCCTTTATTGATTCCATCAAGAGGAGAGTGTTCAGAAGGGGTTATAGGTGGGTGGGTGGGTACGTCTGAAAAGGCTATGGGGTTACATGGTGAAAATTTATCAGGCGACAATTTTTTATGACTCTTTCCATCACCATCAGCACCAGCTGGTCGCTTGTGGCTCGGAAGTCAAGCAAGTGGTAATATTCAAGTGGTGACTGTGAATGAAGGCGGAGAAAAGACGAGCGTGTAGAGAAAACTCTCTTCTTCATCTTTCTCTCCGCATCAAATGGCGAAGTGGCAAACAATCAAGACCTTCATGTTTCAGTGCACTCTATTCAAATTCAAAGAGGACCGGGAAAGAAGTATATTCTGTATCTGCAGACACATTCGCACATGCACACAAACGTGTAGATCTCTTCTACTCGTCCAGCTGTGGACATGGTATAATAAGCCCCATTGACTTTAATTAACTACCTCGCCGATACTTTGCTAATTGAATTAAGAGTGGAGACGGAGACAAGAAGGAGAGTATAGACGTAGATTATGACAACAACTTGTAGCACATGTGACAGGCGGGCATGTGATGAAGAGAGGTGTGTTGTTCCTAAAGACTTTGCAATCAGGACTCACTTTCTCAAATTCGCCGGCCATTGAGTTCTTGATGAAGGCTAAAGCAGGAAGTGTATTGTGAAAAGGAAATTTGAGAGTGATTGATGAGCTTTGGTGGTGCTAGGTCAGTAAGAGACGTGTGTTTTGTGTACGTCGTATTCTGCGTACATGCATACATTATGAAAGTATCTAAAGACGAGGAGCTCTGATCCTTTGCTCATAGCTTTATGTGAGTATCTACAAGGAGCCATCTTTGCCTCCTCTGTACATAGGAGGACTATGGATTCAAAGTTTGCTTGATAATCACGTTGTTATTGTTAGATGAGGGATGAAACAAGGCTTTATTAAGTCCTATGTACCTTTGTATATGTTTGTATGCTTTTGTAGTATTTGTGTTAGGATGTGTGTTATGTCTTATGTGTTTGTGTGTAAACCGTGGTTTTACGTTTGATGTTGACGTTTATATTTCCCAGGATCAGTTGGTCGCGCTATGTGAAGCCGGAAAGAGAGAGAGGTAGTAAATTATTACTACACAGAAGGCTGTGAAATGTAATTTGCATGAAACATGCTAATCCTTGCACAAGGGATAATAATGCGGGAGAGGAGGGAGTTATAATAATAATGTCATCCACTATATATGAACAAGCACCAGCTGAGGCCTCATTTATTGGGACAAATATTGTTGTTAATTTGGCCCTATCTCAAGTGAAGAATGGTCACCGGATAGGGTGCTTTGATGAGGTTTCAAATATTTCCTAGTCCTATGATCCATCAAATCAAAATGCATTAGAATTGAGCAAGAAATTGGGAAAAAGTAGAAGCTTGATCTAAATGATGGGCTGGTGTATTTGTAGTAGACTTGAATCATTTTCTATTGGTGCCTAACTCCGTCCTTAACAGCGGGGAGAAAGACTGAATTCTGCGTTTGATCCAGGAAACGATGAGTACGGGAAGGAGCTTGTTCTCTCTCTCTCTCCGCGTTCGTTCCCTCTCTCGCTCTCTGTCTCTCCCACTTTTGCTCGACTCCAAGCTCGACACTTGGTCTGCGTGTGTGTGTGTACTTCTAGCTCCGTTTCTCTTCTGCCGGTTGGAGTCGAGGCCTGTTCCACGAGCGAATCACTTGTTTCATTCTCTCTTTCTCTCTCTCTCTCGCTTAGGCAGCAGAATCTTCCGTATCTTTCACCTGTCAGCTGTGGACAAGGTCCTCTGAGATTTTCATATGTGAGCAATAATTCTTGCCGTGTCAGTTCTTGTCATCAAGTGTGACATGATGCAGTGACTTAGAATGTTGGG
Organism: Deuterosminthurus bicinctus; assembly: GCA_034698825.1. Classification (NCBI taxonomy): domain Eukaryota; kingdom Metazoa; phylum Arthropoda; class Collembola; order Symphypleona; family Bourletiellidae; genus Deuterosminthurus; species Deuterosminthurus bicinctus. Next base: position 50,321 of record JAQIWI010000012.1, read on the forward strand.
CCTCATTTTCTGTCTTCCTCTTGCTCGCCCTACAGATTTATACGACGTTCGTTGGAAGCGTGCTCGTGGTGTCAATTGTACGAAAGCCGTGGCCCGTCACGTCTAAATCCTATCTTAGTGTAGTGAAAATACGACAAGGAGCGGGGAAGAATAAGGACGGGGAAATGTGTGTGGAGTAGTGGTGATGTGATGAGTGAGAGCATCGTCAGGATCGTCGTTGAGAGATTGGATCCATGGGAAGGCGACTGCCGCTGCTGCTGTGTTTGCAGATACAATTACGATGACCCTGAGTAGGGACATGATAGTGCGAGGTGTAGCAATAGGAAAGTAGGGCCACGTGTATTTGAGTTCCTCAGTGTGCAGTTATCGGCAGAATGATGACTGGAAGAGGACGATTGCAACGAACAATTCTTTGTCTCTTACTCTTGTCTTTTCGTTTCGAATCAGGCTCAGCCGGGAATCCGGATGCGAAGCGACTTTACGATGACCTCCTGTCCAACTACAACAAGTTGGTTAGGCCTGTTGTCAACGTCACTGATGCACTCACTGTGAAAATCAAGCTCAAACTGTCTCAGCTCATTGATGTGGTAAGTCCTACTAGTTCCTCCACATTTAAATTATTAATGGCGGCCGAAAAGTAATTACTGCACCCCACATCTCCGTCCTCTTTTTCAAATAATGAGCATGAACCATTAAATTAATCTTTATTATATTACCGTCATTATCTCATTGCTAAATAACTTGTATATTACTTTACCAAAGTTGATGGGATAAAATGAAGCATAGCGTAGCGTAATCATGTCGGTAAACGAGCTTTCTGAAACCAAAACTAGAGTTGTTTCAAGATGGAACTATGAAACAGTGCAGATAATTTTCAGCACATAATGATATCACTGATGATGCTGGTAGCATTATTATCCTGCAAATTACACTACGATTCGTATCATCAGTATTTTCACGCAATGTTCATGCTGAGCAGTCCGTTTGTAATGACAGCACAAGTTTTCACAAACACACACAAGCGCTCTTTTCCTTCAGTTCGTCTGGCTGAGATGGTGATGTGAAAACAATTACGACCTAAACACAAAGATAGGAAGGAGTTAAAGCAACTCTAGTTTGGAAATAGAATAATTACTTCGAAGTTTTTGGAGCTCATTGGTAGTCTACATTTATTTTTTATGCGTACTCACATACACCTTCAGACAGACGGAGGACAAGTGAGCATTTCCTTCGCTCCTCACTCTCCTTTCAGCTCAACTTCCTCGTAGATATTTTCCCAAGAGCCCAAGTAATTTGGGCCCGGCCAAGTGTAGTAGATAATAGAACCTCCACGATGGCTTAGAAAGCACCTGGATGGATCCACTCATACGAGCCTATGTGGTCTTACAGACGTGTAGACCATACCTCGTTCATTCTGGCGCTGGGAATTGAATTATCCTCTGGACGTTGTCCACCAGTTTACGCTGTGATGAACAAAGTAAATTAATGTCCGGTTTGTGCATACGAATGCACATTTAATTGACTGTAGGGGCAATAATGTGAAACTAGAGTTTAGTGCGTAGCTATTGGCTGCCTCAGGCAAAAATGTTATTTTAAGTAGCTGCCTCTTCTTCCCATTCTGCCAAAGTAAACTGACAGCATTATTTTATGAAGACATGCGCCAGAATTTCATTTTAAGAGAGTATATGCTACCTTCAGAGCAGTGGTGGAGAGAATGCAGCATCATCAACATCACTGTCCTGTTTATTGACTCACACTGTATTTTCTTGACATTGCAGAAGTGTAACTTTTGCCTCTGCTTTCACCCTTAGCCTTGTACATGGAAATAGATGCCAACCTAGAGGGAAGCCAGTAGAGATATGAGAGATAAATTGACGTGCCAGGATTTTTTAGGCCCGCGCTCACTCATAAATTATGTCAACTTCTTTCTTCTAATGCATCACTATTCCCGTCCCATCTTCATGATGAGTCCTCCTCATTTACCAAACGCACTCTTGAGCAGTCAAATTGAATGAGACAGCTTGATCATCTGAGGAAAACTGTTAGATAGCTTGACTCATTCGTTCTAAAACTTAACCATGCAAGGAGGTGAATAAATTTTTTTTGGTATGCTCGTCCTTTCCTATGCTGACAAGTTTTTCAATATCACTAAATTAAATACGAGATCATTAGGAGGCTTTAAGCTCATCCTATAGGTCCTTTAGCATTGGAATGAGAGAGAGACATTGAGTGGTAGCTGGAGAGGCAGAGTGGTTTTTGAAGCATATTATTATAATTAATAGTTCATGTTGAGACATTTTTCCCGTACATTTCCCGTATGGTAGAATGAAAGCCACAGGACATCTTTTTGCCATGGAAACTGAGGCTGGTGTACATGATAGCAACACGTGCTGGGGGAAGCCACCATGTCGATATGAATCGTTACAAGTTTAGTAATAACCGCACGTAGCTCCGTGAATATTCTGTCCTCCCTCGACGCTGTCTAATGTATGTCTCCCTTTCACTAGATTTCCTGACTGAAATGAGTGCGTCACAGTATGGACATATAATCAAGTGTATATTCGCTCCTTTTAGAAACAAATGTGAAGGCATTGACTGTGGAGGAGGATGATTAGAGTGTGGTATCTAAATCTACAAGCCCGCTACCAGTACGTACAAATCCAATGAGTATATGGATCCCAATGGAGACGCGGAGCCTCTAGTGCAAGTTATAGAATATGATGCAGTATTCGTGAGAAAATCAAGGAATAAGTTTAAGGACTAGCGGAGGATAGTGCGGTGTTCATGAGTAGTATCAAGTTACATGGCCAGGGCAAGTTCTTCACTCAGCCTTTCTATTTTGTGAGAAGACAGAGGATTGTTCCTCTGCTAAATCACCACAGGCAAGGCGTTCCACTCCTTACTTCAATCGGATCCTTTCCATGTGTCAAGAGCTCTTTTAATCTATTACTTATTCATGGCATATAGCCTGCCACCGTATAGCTCTGCTCATATCGTATTATTTGGCTACAGCTGGTGAAAAGCTCATTCATCCTCGTGATCATCTGAGCGTGTGTCTTTAGCTCTTGTACTGAGCGCTTTCACTCCCACGTAGTTACATGCTAAGATCAGGCACGAGACTTAGGAAGGAAAAAGTTAGTAAGGGTTGGAGAAAGTAGGACTACATTCTCTTCCCGCTTGACATCTACCCTTCGTATGAACATTCTGAATGAAGATCTCTGCATGAGTTTTTACGAGGGAGCTCGAAGACCAAACTGGGTTCTTTCTTTAACTACTATCTTATTAAAAGGACTGGGACCGGCTTGTACTACACTTTTTTCACGTATTTTAACATAGGATTAACGACAAAGCTAGTCATTGCTCCAACTATGTATTGCCACTTCATGGCCAGCCCCTTTGTACGTGCTAAAGTGTACGAATTTTGGAGACGTTCACTTGCTTTCTCCGTCCTTTGCAATAATGGCGATACTTTCTCTAAAACTTTCTTATAATTTTTATCATTTCCTTTGAAATTCTCTGTTAGTCTCTCTCTCTCTCTCTCTCTCTCTCTCTCTCTCTACGGATGGGATGCTGGAAGTGTAAAGAATATCCTCATTCATTTACAAGTTGCAATGCTATTCCAGTTACTTACTGTGTTCATGCAATGTCCATGTTTCTGCAATGTATGCCTTTGCACACCACGATAAGGGTCCTTTGCCCTTTGCAAGGCGAGGTTTCCTCTCTGCGATTGTCACTTGGAGCTGTCATTCTGTGATTTACCCTTGGCTAATAAACTTGTCTTCCGGGAAGGCAGATACTCTACTTTTTATTCATTAACTTAGACGGACTATTGTGTGTCGCTGCATCACCTTTAGGCTACATAATTGCAGCATATTGGGAGTGGTAAACGGGCTACAGGACTGAGACTACTTTTCGTTCACACAAGTTAACATTCGGTATAGGGCTTCCATCTGACTGGGTTTCCACCTTTTCATATCATCTTTCTTCCCGTTGCTTCAGCTCAGTTGAGCAGTCGTCAAATGTTTGAGGTGATGGTGCGTGCTTGGCCGGGCGAACGAATGGAGAGGGAGAAAAATTACTTAGAACAAGTTACTCAAGGGTGACACTTTCTTCAGCTCAAAGCTATTTTCACCGCTCGCATGGCAGGATTAATGAAAGAGAGAGGCCAGGAGATGGAAAGGTACGAGCTCCTCAGCAGGACTCCTCGTCCGAAAGCGCTCTAAACTTTTCCTCTCTTCTTTCATTTTATGAAAGGCCTCTACTTCTGCTCCTCAATCTGTGCGCCATCATTTCTATCCCACGTATAACTTTCCTCGTCCCTTATATCCGCCACTTCTTTATTCTTCTCTATGGATCATAGAGGGATTGGAAAGTTTGGCATGTATGTGTTGGGGATTATGCTTGGAACATCGAGGTCTTTATTGATGCTCACCGTTTGTTAGCCTTGCGAAAAGTGCTTTGAAATTCAAGTAGACCAGCGTGAGGACCTAGTTATCACCATTGTCGTCATTAATAGCTTTTCTCCCGGCTTTCCAATCATATGACCTCCAGTCGGATGGACAGCATTGGATCACGTTGGTGATGAGCGGGAAGAATAGGTAACATTACAGAGGGGAAGCTTCAGATGAGATGCTCATCGCGAGGCATTGGTAGTAGCTGCCCAAATAGCCCTATCTTGATTATGCCTGGTGCCGAATAATAGCTATTGCCTATGAAACTTCGAGGTCAGGTATTCACGCTGCTGCCGCAGGATAAAGAAGAAAATCTGAAGGTAGCCGAGGGTTTATGGGCACTCTGAGCGCAAGGAAAATGGGAATCTATGTAATTGAATTGCGGCAAACATGCCATTGGAAGAGTTGGCAGGAGATAAAATCAAATGATGGCTAAATCGTGTGTAATGAAGCCCCAACAGGTGAACAGTTTCTTCTTCAAATATCATATCACCAAGGACTACAGCGTAGTCTTGGACGTGCGTGGGACACACTGTTGGACAAGTAAAGGCGTATCTTAGGAGATAAACCTGTTCGTTGCCCTGGAGCAGGATGACGAAGCAGAAGAAAAAGAGAAATTGGGTCATTGGTTTTCTTCTTCTCAAATGTAGAAGGAAAGGCCCTGATTGTGGCATTTCTGTGCGTGAACACGTGCTGGGCCACTCACTGTCGCCGTTGGTTACAGTCGACATGAAACGATGAAACAGCAAGCAATAGGACAGGATATGTAAACAAGCAGCTGATATAATGACATCCTTATTGGCATGAGAGTACGTCATTCTGCCCAGCAGTAGACCAAGGATGGCTGAGCGGAAGGCAAACAAATTTCTGCATTTGTTTAATGTACGCACAAAATCCGATTTCACTTGTAGGGCGGTCTGTGTCGATGAGAGTAATTTAGAAAGAGATGTGTCTGGATTTCTCAACCATGTTTCACCCTTGTTTACACAAGTCCCACATAAACGCTCATGATGTCTGGCGACATGGAGCTCATAAAAAACCCAAGCCTGTTACCAGTTTATAAAGGCACCAAAGAGCGGGCCCCTAGCATGCTTAAATTTATTGCTGCTGAAATCGCGTATCGAAAGGCTTTCTCTTTGTCTCTGCGCGGATGAGGATGCACATATTCACCAAAACAAACATCAGATTTATTCCTTCCCAGTTCAATCATAAAGAGCCTTTGAATGAAATCCTCCACGGTTCTCATCCGATGCTGATGAAGCCAACATTTCCTCGGCGGTAGTATAACAAAAGACAAATGGGACTGTTTGTTTGCTCTGCGGAGTACATTTGGGCAACCATGAAGCAACGAGGCTCATTCTGACATGAGAATCCTCATGTTCTTCAGCTTGAAGTGGGAGGTCAGAATGGTTGAGCAGGATTGCTATTCATCATGTTACCCAAGTGATCCTTGCGATGAGGACGATAGAAGCGATAATGTACATTGATAAATGTCTCACTCTCGTCCCTTCGAGCATTCGCCGTAGCCCATATTCTTGTCGTACTCATCATGATGGATTCTTTTAGGGGAAAAGTCGAGAGAATGCTTGAAAATATACCGAATATGATTCAATAACGAGGCAATAGGTATGACTGAAGAGACCATTGCTTTCACGATCTAACTTTCTCCAGTACTTAAAATATTACCTAGCCACAAGAGGGGTGGAAGGATCAGGAAGGATAAATATATTATATTCACTGAGGAGTTTGACTTCTCAGGGTCAAGCAAAAGGCCTTGAAAAAACGATGGATCTCACTTGATCATGCTGGTCAAAAGGGCTTTCTCATTTATTTACACGTGTCGTGACTTCTGCAAATTCGCAATCCAGACAGCTTTTACCGCTGATAATGACTAATTATGTACAAAGCATATTGCACAACGCTTCCTGTTTTGGGATTCCATTATAAAAACTGACGCAGGAGTTCGCTTCCCGCACCATTTGTGCGTTTACTAAAGGAAATCTGGCAAAATCAGAAAAATTCTGGGAAATCTCTCAGGCTTTGTACTTCACAGAAGAGCTAGAGAGGAAATGAATAGAAGGACAATGAATAGAAAGCAATGGCTTAAATACATGTACATTCCTGTCTGCCAGCCTGTCTTCCAAAAAACCTTACAAACTGTTCTCCCACATAAATCGTTGCGGAGCTTTTACTGTTGAATACATCGCAGTTTGGTGGGTCCTGGAAAATACAATGATATACAGCAGACAGGCGCACTCTCACAACTTTCTCGACGTATTTGAGCGTCAAAATTTCCTCCATCTATGTTCTATTCAGGAAGCATGATGAAATGAAGGTAAGGTACAGAGAAAGTGGAAGGTGAAAAGTTGAAGTTTTTCTCTCAAAAATGCATTATCCAAGGCAACTATTTTCAAACTAGATCTCTGGTCATCAGTGCATGTAGCAACGCTCATAATAAAAATCTGCTGGCTGGAGTCCATTACATGCACTTAAAGGTGAGAGAGTGGGTAGACTTGACTTGTTTAAAGTGCAGCCACGACCAGGAACAGATGGGAGAAGCTTAACAATAGTCTGTATCTCGATTAATCTCCAAAGGCGAATAGATTTGTAGTGATGTCTGTAAGTGAAATCTTTTGGAAAGCCTTCTCAATCACAGGCAAATAGTGAAACTCACGATTTGGATTAAGATGAGAGGAAATGGATGCCTCATGTAGTATTTTCTTCATGGAAATTTTCGTTAGTCTCTCAGTTATCCTTCTGCACATTAAAGGCGTCTATAGAGACACTTTTTCGTTCGAAAAATTCATTTTGAAAGCGACCAGAAGTACCTGATGGCTTCCGAGAAATTTCATAAATCATAAATTTTCTTACTTTCTGTAGCTCACCAATGTAGCCATATGCATCAAGAAAACTAGGAATTATGCATGCTACCATTTCATGTCACATCTGAGGGAATTAGTCGGAGATGGACGCAATCCATCTGTAAGCCTCCTTCCCCATGGCTCCCTAGTGACTTTGCATAACAAATTCACTAAATATGTTCTGTGCATCCTGCCCTTACTTACAATGATACTATGAAGGTGAAAGCAACTTTCACCATGGTGGGTCTTTTATTTACTATATTTGCGTCTTATCTTGAACCTGCCTCATAACTTACAGAGGGCCCGCTGTCAAAGAAAGTTACCCAAAATTTGCGTATTTCGTGAGAAATAATTTTTTTGGGACGAACTATGAAAATAATAAGTCTTGGGAATGTACATGAAAGCCTTTTGTGCAGATGACAACGAGCTGTGTCTGAGAAAGATGCATATAAATATATAGCTCGTGTACAGCTTCTATCCTTTCATATCGCCACTTATGACTGTGTGGAGGGAATGGGTTATGATCTAATCATGACAGGTTTCAGGTTCGTGTAGAAAAAAGGGATTGGAAGTGCGGGTGAATGTGTGAGAGAGAGTACAGATATCTCAGAATTTCCTCGTCCTTTCTTCCTCCGTAACTTTTCAGTTTACTTTCGCAAGTGGCAGTCCGTTCCTTTGTGTACACTACAAGCCTTCTTCTCCTCTTGTCCTTTCATCATAACTTTTCTCTCCACTTGACTATTTTGTGCATGTGCTGCGAATAACCATGGCGTCTTCTTCTCATCCATTCCATATGATTCCAATCAGCTGCCCGTCTGTCTGCATAGGACCACGAAGAAAGGAAACGCAAAAGTTTTCTCAAATGTGCATTGCCGTCCTTGGTAGACACGCAAGCAGAACTTTCTCCGGGCAGAAGGATGGACAGCAAAGGGAGGGCTGAATTGAAAACGGAGTCCTATGCTATGGGCGATGACAGAGCAAACAAGCAATCATACATTATGTCAACTGCTGCCGTTTTGGATGCGATCGTGTATAACGAAATTTAGTCGGTTTAATCAAGCCTATAGTCTTCAATAGCTTCATTCTCGGTCTATTTAAGTACACTTTTTTCTGCATTTGTACGTGTGCCTTTGGCAGCAACTGATGCTGTCAACACGGTCGCAATATATTTCTCATACCGTCCGGCGACGCAATCCCAAAGCTTACTTCCGACGGCTATCCTCGTCTTCGCATTTGGCAAAAGCTCTCGTTTGGATCATTAGACGACGCACTTCACAGTACAGTAAAAACGGTGCAGAATGCTAGAAGGCATATTTAATGGGTACAAGGCTAAATTTGTGCGTGCACCTTGGCAGCAGTTCCCTTCATCCAACTGAGCTAGGGAATTTAGGGCTTCTGTTGAGGTGTGAAACTTCTGTCTTTCTCTACGCATCTACGCTGCAGAGTAGCATTCAAGTTCTTTTTAAATACAATTGTGATCGATCAAACCATGCAATATTAAGCACTGATAAATGTTTCGAAACGGAGTGTGGTGCTGCTCAGCCATTTCCCTCGTAAAAATTTATACAAAATTTGTTCCGGCTGATCCAACATGTAAAAACTACAGTAATTAAAATCATAGTCATAAACCTATGGAAATGCGTAAGAGTAATAACTCCACTATGTCCGTCCTATATGTCAATGTTAGAAGTAAATTAGGAACATTCTCTTCTTTTCTTGCTTCTCTTCCCAGTTTTCCCCGCCTCTTTTGTTACGCTTGAATGGCACTAGTACCCCACTGTCAAACAAAGCGAGGTAAATGAGCTCCAGTGTCAACCTCGACTGAATGCATATTCAAGGGCCTATGAGAGGGGAGAAAGACAATGGCGAGCGAGAAAGTTTAAAGGGAGATGGAACGGGTTTGTGGGGCAGGGTCTGAGCCTGCTGTATAATTCTGCGGGTGAAATAGAAAGTCAGGAGGCTGCTGACTTGTTTTCCCTGCCACTCAGTACCACGTTTCTCAGGCCTCGGGATGTGACATCTGCGCTGGCCGCGTAGTTCATATATACGTGTTTAACTTTGGCCAAAGTATGTATATACTTCGTTATTCATCATTTATGACTCTTGCTAGGCTATCTTCAATCTTTTTCCTCTACTTTTTAACCCCGACTTCCAGGGATAAACTTAGGCGCCGATGTTACACATACACACAAACATAGGAGTTACTTGGAGTATAATGCGTAGAGTGGATGTGTGTGAAACTTTCGCATTCAGTTTCCTGCGTCGTCCTCCTCTCTTTCTCCTCGACTTTCCGCTTTCGGCAGTCTTCGTTTCACTCTTCTTCGTAGGATGGAAGAGAGAGAGATAGAGAGGAAGAGAGCTTCGACAAAAGACATCCAAGGCTATGGCCAACCCTACAGCCGTACTGTTAGCTCAGCTAGGACATCCAGAAGCTGTGAAATGGCTTCCAAATATAACTGACACTACTTTCCTCTCAAGCTCGCCTTCTTCTCCTTCCACTTCATCATAATCCAAAGTCTTCATCTAATCCTGGCATTTTAGCCGATGTTCACTATTAAAAAGTCGAAGCGTAATCTCATACATGTATTACCTAAGGGTAGAGACAAATGTCATAGGATAAGTAAAAATTTTAAAGCCTGTCTGCCTGCATTTGCTACTTTAGCTTAACCCATTGACACTGTACTGCTGGGATGACAACTTTCACTCAATGCTAAGTGAACTGCCCTCATTATTCATGAGACTTTGCATAGGGAGCAGCAAGGCATTGAGCCTTGTGGTTTAATGCGTGATAAAGGCGGGAGGGGGAGGAAAGAATATGGACGAATAATGAATCATTAAAGACAATTAGTAGCACGATAGAAAGGTCGGATTAGAGGCCGGCATGCTCAGTCTGCCCTGCCATCCAGCTAACCGCCTGTTGGTCCACCCGCGGTGGCTAAATTAGCTCTCATTTCTCCCCTCAAAACTCATAAGGCCAGGTACAGGGGAGCAATCCGCCGGGCTCTTCAGCCCGTAATATCGCGGTCATTATGTGCCTCTCCAAGTATCACGTCTAACGACAGATAAGGTTTCACCACCAACGACACCAGCAATATGTACACTCCTGCAGTTTTCCAGATAACTCCTCTGGGCTCTCTCCCAAATTCCCCGGCTCGGCAGGAGTTATTTGGCTAGTAGTAATGGTGCCTCTGGATAGTTGAACATGGCCCTTTACAGTTTTAAATGTGGCCTAGAATTGAAGAAATTCAAGTTAAAATTGCATGAAACTTGCTAATATTTTATGTGTTCCCCATACCACAAGCCGTTCGAGAAGGGGTATGTATGTTATAGGGAAAAACCAACAGTACAGTCCATGTAGAGGGGCACACATGCGAAAATGTAATGTGCACCCGGACGTAAACAAAATCCTTTTAAAGATGATGACGGTGTGGTCATGCTTACGAGTGACTAGAATGTCAAGAACATAACAATAAAATTTCCCTGTTTTATTATAACTTGAAATGTTTTTTATCTTACAGAACTTGAAGAACCAGATCATGACGACTAATTTATGGGTGGAGCAGGTAACTAATCTATTTTGTGTAAAATATGCACGTTTATTGTTGTCTATACCTTGGTGGCTGGAATATTACTTGTGGCTTCCGGGTAGCTGTTACATTTTCTTACTTCTATGTACGTGCATGCACCTGAGATTGCTTGCGCTGCCGCCTTCCTACGACTTCCCACATGTCAATTAAGATTGTACAAGGGGGAGCTTCGGTTGTATAGGTTTCCTACCTGCTCCTCCAGCTCCTATTCTTTTTAAACGCTATGCTTTACTAAATAAGAAGCCTGTGTTTGCATATATGTATAGGTTTTTCTACAGGGTTATTCATAACATGCGACTTCTTTTTTGGCAAAAAGTATAGAAACTTTATTCACTTCTTCTCACAAGCCTCTTCTGTCCCTTTTGGAAAACATCCCAGGTGGCTTCATTAGTCAGTGTAAACAAATTGACTCTTAAGTGGAGGACCTGAGGGTTGCCTTGGCGACCTTAAGCATACTTCCTTTTCCTTCTTCTTTTGTCCTGCTGGGCCACATGATACCCTCTAAGTTTCCATCAGTATCCTTACGGGTCCTGAATGTCAATTCACTCTTCGCTGCTTTAATGTTGTGTGTGTCTTGACATGTAAATCAATAGTCCACACATTATGTACCAAAATCTTTCCAAGCTTTTTCCTTGCTCTCTGTCGTCCTCCTAACTGATGAAGCAAGAGGTTGAATGAATACGAGTATGAAATCCCTCATGATAGCCCTAATTGACGCTACTTTCCCTCTCAACTGTGTTTAACATAATTAGTTCCAGTGCTTAGACATGCAAGTTCAGCCAACAGAGTGGACGTCACATGAGATGAGAGTTAGTCCAATGGGAATCGTGAGCTCTTTCCACACCCTGAGTCCATATGTGTGTAGCTTTCTGGATCTTCCTTGAAGCCCTGTTTCCAATTCCTTGAATCCACGCAAATTAAAGGGGAGACCAAAGGTACAAGGATAGTAGAGCAGTTTAGATAGCCACATGCTTGGTTACTCTCATGGGCAGTACATGGATAATTATTTATGCTGTCGTACCTCATGCCTCCCATTCAGACCAGCAGGACAAAATATTCTCAGTGAAGGTCTGAGCAAGAATGAGTGATGAGTCGCTTTAAAATAGGCTAATCCCGGGACTACTGATTCCCTATGAATTCAACCCTGGGAGGATAACGGAAAATTTTAATGCCACATCCTCCATTCCTTGTTACTCAACAGCGACACTATGCACATATCATTCCCCTATGCTGATTTGGACGCTTGATAATTGCTAAGTTTGAATAAAGAGCCTCAAGCGGTTTTTCTGCTTCACAAAGCAACCTCATCCACGGTAGTGTTCGCAGAGCTATCCAACCAATAATAAAATATGAGGTCCACAAGACTGACGACGAGCCAGTATTATATAAATGCCTCTGGATCATTCCGTCAGTGAGGCAGACGATGAAGAGAGACAGAGTATTATTCTCAGGATTCCTATCTCTTCTGTTTTTGTAGTTACACACCAAAGCTAGAAACACGCAACTCTTAACGACCTTCGCCATCATTCTCTCTCTCACCCAAACTTCTGGTACTCTCCGGTTGAAAGGCGGAGACATTCCCATGTATTCAGGCTCACAATCTGCTAACCTCCAAATGGAAGAGTTCATGAAGGACAATGCCAATTTATGCAGCCCGTGGCAGAATTGTCTCGTTCTCGTCCCATTTCCTTTTCAAATAAATAGCTCAACGGTGCATGGGAGTAATGAATCCCAACTGCGGGCAAATGCTTCTGTGAGCAAATGATTTCTGCTGGCTGCTCCCTCATCCTACCTACTTTAGAAATGAATGAGAACGGAGGGTTCCACCGATAGTGATAGCTTAAGCGTTACTCAATTTTCTCTATCAATACGAAGTGTGACAGTAATAAAAATAGGTCAAGTATAAAACGGGGGACTGAGCTCAACCTTCCGAGCAAATTTAGGCGAAAGAGCAGACGAAGGCGAGGAGGAAGAAGAACGAAAGGCAAGCCGAGCAGGGCTGGAAGGCATGGTGGCAGGATGAAAGAAATGCGATGAAAGCCGAGTAATTATCATAACTGGTAAAAGAGCCGATTTGATTACACCCTTCCGCACGACGGAAAAACTTGCGGGTAGTCTGTGTGCTGTGTCTGACTGTGTCAGTTAAAACAATAGGGGAACAGCTTTTAAATAATCATGGTAAAAAGAAGGAGTAAAAGGAGACAGAGAGCGGAATTGAATTTCAACTTTTTAATTTAGTCTGTGTGCTGGAAGGAGTAAGTTTCTTTCGTGATTCGAAATGGGGAAGGCAAAGCCGAGTCAAGTATTATTTTATAGCGCGCTCTCTCTCCTTTCTTTTCCCCTTCCCGTTTACTTATGAAGATGCCCTGAAGGATTTCACAGTTCATTCATTATGCAAGGAAAAGGAAAGGAAATAAGAAGGGGACGGTGGAAAAAAAAGTCAAAAAGACAGTGTCTTTGGAGATATGAGATGCGTGTGCACATTTCGTGTGCTTTCCTCCCAGTGAGGCGGTACATTGTGAGAAAGTAATGGAAAGAGAAATGTGTGTGGAAAATTACATTCATTCTACATAGATATAATTAAAGAAAGAGAGAGGCAGTGTGGTGATAAGAAAAGTAGACACAGAACCAGCAGGTAGATTGTGGAGCATATGAAAATAGCCTGAATCCATATTACACGTATGTCTTTTACCACATAGTATCCTTGCTCGCATATCATGTACTGATAATGTTCGAGACAGAAAAAAGTAAATTGAATGTGTTTCTACATCTTCTCTGTCTCTCAGTTTCTTCCCCTACTTCTTATCAAATCTTTCTCCAGTGTATATTGCGCGGCATTATTCACCTTGCTCTTTTTGTGAACAGAGTCAAGTATTTGTTAAGAAACGAGAGTGGGTGTGTTTCGAGTGTGTGAATGGGAATTGCAGCGGGGAAATAGGGAGAAAGCAGTGGCTTTGAGAAAGGCAAAGGACATATTGCACTTTGCTTTTCCCTGACTGTTTCAAATGATAGAAAGGAGAGACGGACAAAATTTTGCTCCGAAGGAGAAAGTCGGAATGGTTGTCGGGTGGAAGCGGGGAATGGTGGAGGATGAGGTGGATGTAGAAGGATTTTTAAGGAGGGAAGCGCCTGCAAACTGGGAAATGGTTGCCACTAAAGGAAAATCGGAGGCAAGGGAAGCATTGAATACTAACAGTTTGGTGTGCTTCTGTGCATCTACTATGCGAATTGGCTATGACATAGCGAGTGTGTTCTAATGTACTACATCGTACTGGCTACCTTCTATGCTTTCTAGTTGTTTTAAATGATGGTCTGTCGCTAGTATGCACTCAACCCTCCTTTACTTCCTCCACATAAATATGAACGTGTGTGTGGGTGTTATGTACATTTGTATGTGTGTGTTGTATAGTATGCCTACATGAAATTTTGCTACGTGTTGCCTGTCCGTGTGCGCATCTTGCCACATAGGAGCAGCTGTGTGAAGCTGGATGAGTTGCATGATGCCAAAGTTTTGGTCCAGTTTGCGCATGAAATTGCGTGTGACAATGTTGCATGGGTGGGCTTGCTGTACAAGAGAAACTAATTGAGAACACGAGGATGTAAATAAGTAATAACTAATGAGACTAATGCTGTTTACTTGTACAAAAAAGTTTTGGTACGACTACAAGCTGACATGGGACCCGAACGAATATGGAGGTGTGAAAATGTTACACGTGCCTTCGGATCACATATGGCGACCCGATATCGTCCTCTACAATAAGTAAATATTCATTAAATTTCAAATCTCATTATTCATTACGTAACTAACACACTCACCCCTATTAAATTACCTTTCCCCTTCTACTAATTAGATTCCGTTCTTGAGCAACAGCTGGAAATACAATTTACATTTTCTTCAAACTTTTATAATCCCTTCACCTCTGCTTGATACACTATCGGATCTGACTAACAAGGGGACTCATTCAGTTGAAAAAATAATAAGGCTTCCATTGTACTACTAATCCATCGTGTAGACCAGAAGAAATCACATATTCTCATGGTACAGTGAATGCGGGAGTAATGGAAGAATGCTGAGAAATTAGAAAGAAGGGAAAGACTTAGATTTTGTGAATGTTTCCAGTGAGATTGGAATAATCTGATTTGATCCTACACATTTAACCCGTCGTGTGTCGCTTGCTAGTTTTTTCGTCCACATGGTTACACTGTAGCGAACAAACGTGTAGACCAACTTGTGATATTGGGAACGACTGAGCCTGAGATTCCCACTAATTTCATTCTCATGAATGCACATCCTTTTCCCTACCTGCCAGTCTTCCTATCTCGGGATCCTATTGCTCCACTGTTTGAACAAAGCACACAGCAGTCTTTCCACTCCTCTTTGGGATTAACATTTACTCGTAACCACAAGTACATGATATCTACAACTAGCATAGAAAGAAAGGACGGGAAGGCTTTTGATCTTGTTGCTTCCACCTTTACATATTCCACCAGCTACAAAATCCATATTCTTCGTATTTGGCGTGAAATTAATAATTTTTAAAATCCCTCCAGTGAATTGAATACTTGAAGGCTTATGGAATCACGCAGGCGTGAAGGATTTGAGATGCTTACCCCATGTCAACTATCATATTAGACTCAGCTGATATTATGGCAATATGGATCATGGAGAGGAATTTTAAGTGCATGGAGAAAAGCGTGGAGAGCATGTGAAACTTTCAGGAAAGTTGGATAAAAAAGATGATTCTTGTTTCTTTATGGTCCGACTGGGGCTTGTAGCTTTCATTGTGACAGTTTAACTTCCAATGTCTTCATGCATATATATGTGAGTACTTATGTCAAGATTACTTTTACTCTCACTCAAGGACAATGAGCCTTGTGAGAGACATTTCAGCTAGGTCTACCACGACGGACATGCACATACCTGAAGATATGTGATTACACGGGACACAGCTGGGTGGACAACTTTAGCATTTAAATACTGAACTGTGTTTAATCGTAAGTCTAGATGAGATCTTATGAGTCTCTAAGGTGCTAATTGCTCTCGAAGGGAATAAGACTGTGAAGGGCATTAGGGATGAAAGTAAGAAGAGGTTAACTTTAGCCAGGAGATTCATTTAAATGGTTGCCTTTATCGAGGAACTTGCTCAGCCAAGCATTTTCGATGTTCCCCTACGTTTGGATTTAGCTTTGAATGGGACTACAAATACTCAATTTCGCTCTTTCGTTTCGTGCGGCGGATAAAAAACTTACTCTGCATGCTGGTGACTCTTTGAATTCCAGCCGCCCTCATCGGAGGTCTTGATGGAGAAATCAATGGCTTGATTATTATCTTGAATAGCTCCAAAGAGCTGCTCATATAAAGCTTATCGATCTAAGCAGAGATGAAAAAAACTTCATGTTCTTTCCATATTTTGTCCCTAAAAACCCACGTGGCGGAGTAGAACTACAGAGAGGAAAAGTAAATCTTAAACTTGCGTGCGTGGCCTTCTCACACGATAATTTAGTATTAGAAAGAACGTTATAAGATCCTCTGGGAAGATTATTCCGAGGCAAATTTGTTTGCACTTACATGTCACGCATCATGATTACCCTCGCAGCTGGTGGTCGATGACCGCCCTTCATCCGCCTGTAACAATCCCTTTGAGCACGTTTGGAAGTCGTAATTCTAAGTATCCTCGTTTTTAAAGGCTCACTGAAAGTGAATGGAACTTTGAGAGGATGATTATATCTAACGTATTGTATGTACGAAAGAACCGACTCTTTCGTACATACAATATGTGTGTCACACACGTGTGGAGACTTAGGTCTTTATTCTTGTTACATAAAGTCAATTTATTTTAAGTAAGAAATAAGGAGGACGGATGTGGTTACATAGGAAATACATTCGGAAGGCATCTATTGACTTGCATGATGGAGACTAGAGTGAGGTTCTCACACTTATCATACTGGACATGGATTTATACTGATGTGTAGTGTGAAGGAGATCATAAAATGTAAATTATCCTCCTTTCACTCACTGATAATTCACATGAGAGTCCTGAAGGACCAATGCAGGAGGAATAAAAATTTCCCATTCCTTCAATAATCGGCATCTAATACTGCATGAGAGTGTGTTCACGTGGAAATGGTACAACCTATCAAGGGTCAGAAACGTGGGGAATAATTGATGGCAGTTGAGTACCGAAAGTCTTTCGTCTAATCTCTTAAAGTCAACATGTGTGGCTATCTCTTTTTTCACTGAAAGTCCTTCGCATTATTCACAAATACTGCACAGAAGCAC
Organism: Deuterosminthurus bicinctus; assembly: GCA_034698825.1. Taxonomy (NCBI): domain Eukaryota; kingdom Metazoa; phylum Arthropoda; class Collembola; order Symphypleona; family Bourletiellidae; genus Deuterosminthurus; species Deuterosminthurus bicinctus. The sequence goes on from JAQIWI010000012.1 coordinate 67,500, forward strand.
ACAGAATTTCAACCACATACATAAACAAACCTCTACGTGCCAGTAACTCACAGGCTAAGTCATATTCTTGTAATGATTATTTCTGTGCATTGAATTATTTTTTATGTTCCTGTTTACAGTGCGGACGGTAATTTCGAGGTAACATTGGCGACAAAAGCAACATTGTACCACAACGGATTGGTAGAATGGAAGCCACCTGCCATTTACAAATCTTCGTGTGAAATCGATGTTGAGTATTTCCCATTCGATGAGCAGACTTGCGTTATGAAATTTGGAAGTTGGACCTATGACGGGTTTCAGGTATACAATTTTCTCCAATATTTCTTTCCCTTTTCCCCCTTAAAATTCCTCCCTCCAGTCTGTTGTCCCCTTCCCACTTCTTTTGCCGTAGAATCAGCCATAAGGATAGAAGTGCAAACTTGGCAATCCCTTTGAAAATGAAAGCTTCGTCGTCCCATGTGTGTGAATGGTAATATTTACACGGAACAACGGTCTGTTCTCCAACTCACACTGAAGACCATCCGTAATACGTATTGCTTCTCCATTGTACAAAGCCCTCTAATGCCTACATGGCTGGCAGAATCCTTCAGTAGATCCCTAAACTGAAGAGCCCTATTGTTTGTATGTACGTACATGCGTTCTGATCAATTCAGCTTGATTTCCTTCGTATTTGCTAAATCCAATTGTTAGCTCCAACTCGGCACTTGGAGCAATGGGATAATAAACTGAGGCGTACGTACGTGGACGTGTGCACGTCTCGTGTGCACATGGACTATTCAGCTTCTTATTTGATTATTACAGTAGAAAAAAAAGGACAGAGGGTTTCAAATAGATAGCCCAAGTTTTCACACTCTCAGTCAGTTCAAGAACGAGAGAGAGAGAGAGAGGGGGGGGGAAAGTAATTTGGATAGTCAAAAGGGCTCATGTAACAACTTTTTCACTCCTACTTTCTCTTCTTCCTCTCACGGCTCTGGAGATTGAGGGCTCAGAGTAGTTTTTGAAAGAGTTTTTCGTCATCTTATCAACTGGTATTGATTCCAAAGACAAGCCTTTCTTCTGAGTGGTTGGTGTTAGACCAAGGTTTTTCTCTGAGCCACGGCAACTTTGAGAAAGAGTGAATTGTTTAGAGTTTTAACCATGTGTGACATTTTGTTTTTTCTCTTTCCCGCAGGTTGACTTACGACACATTGACGAAGTACAAGGGGTTAGCACGGTAGAAATAGGAGTTGACCTGTCAGAGTTCTACATGTCAGTAGAATGGGATATACTGGAAGTGCCGGCAATTCGGAATGAGCGCTTCTACACTTGTTGCAACGAGCCATATTTGGACATTACTTTCAACATTACTATGCGGAGGAAAACGCTGTTTTATACCGTCAACCTCATCATTCCCTGCATGGGCATTTCTTTCCTAACCCTCTTAGTATTCTACCTTCCGTCCGACTCGGGAGAAAAAGTAAGTCCATTCGTCTTCTTAATCATAGGAAAACTTGCTCTGTTTCCTTACTGTACTTCCGATTTATGTCGTCCTACATGACATATGTAGTGCCTTCGTCGAGCTGCATGTGGAACGGAGAGTGGGTACATGGGAGGTTTGGGAATAGTTACAGTCGTTTTCACATTGTCAACTAAAGAACGTTTGAATATAAAGAAGTGACGAGGGAGTAATATGTTTGGTCTGTGAGATGGATACATGAGTTGAATTTGTGTTTGTTTGTGAGGGGCGACTGTGTCAGCAGTGCTGTTAAAGAATTATGTAAAGATGAAGTGTGTGAGTGCGTTTGAAGGATGCCTTTGGCTGGGGAAATGATATGTAAGAGCTTTGAGGGCGTAAGCGTGTGTTTGTCTGAATTTATAGATGCGAGAGGAAACAGTGAGAGAGAACTCGGTAGCTTTTTATCCCGTGCTTTTAAGGCAATCAATAATGATGGGAGAAAAATATAGAGTGGAGATAAATTGATCGCATTGTTTTTCTCTTTCTATCTGTCCCTCTTTCCCCCCTCCCCCCATTTTCTCTCGCTCTTACTTGTCTGTCTGAAACAACTCTGTTCGGATTTTCTCTCCTTCATGCATCTGTCCCACATTGACTCTTCTCCCTCCTATGCTGGATCTTCACGTCTTCTTTGTGGTGGGATTTCATGTGGAACTTGGACTATTTCGTTGGAACGACGATTTGGAAAACAAAAATAACACTGACTTTCACTTCCTTTTTCCCCTCCCTCACATCTTCCTTTTCGAATTTGATCCACTGTGACTTTTAGGTCAGTCTGTCGATATCTATTCTCCTGTCTCTCACTGTGTTCTTCTTGCTGCTGGCAGAAATCATCCCACCTACCAGTCTCGTCGTTCCTTTATTAGGAAAATTCGTACTGTTCACAATGATCCTCGACACTGTGAGGTAAGTATGACATTTTGTTGTTATTTGCTGGAACTTTCATTCTTTTTTCCCTTACATCTTCATTCATTTTTAATAGTTTTAAATGCCAACTCCTGTGTCACATAGTGCATGGGCTCATACTGTTTCTTTGGAGGAGGAGTACACTTGACGAAAAGAGTATTGTGAACAGAATAATGTATTCTTGTAATACTGAGTATATAAAGTCGAAAACATTCTATGAACCAACCTGTCGTCTACGTGATAGATATGTGGGCTTTTTTGAACAAAAGTTTGAGCCAATACATCTCCGTGAAGATCTTCCTGTCCCCTCTCGACACTTTTTACTGAGGGACTGCTCTGCAGTTGGTCTAATCTCCATGTGGAAGTTGAATGTATGGAGCTGAACTTGCTCCGGGGTACAATTTATCACAATTTCTTTCGTCCTTTTCCTCCTAAGCATTTGTATTCAAAAGTCCTCATATTGAGCAAATAGCTGAGATTCTTGGTGTCGGGGACGATTTGGTGGACTATGATCATATGACTACCGCTGCTGCTGTAACATATTTTATACGATTGAGACTTGAAGAGGTAGCAAGTTATGTGGGGATAAGTGGGCAAGTGTAAGTTGGCTCTTGGACGCAAGAACATACGTAGCCGACATATATCGCATAGTTTATCTCCCTTTCATTTCCCCATAAAAGTATTGAGTCACTCTCCCGCTTTCTCTCCGGTACCCTCCTTCACTTTTCCTCTCTATGGCTTCGGGCAATGAATGAGGGGAAGTATAAAAGTGATTTATGAAATTTACCCAGCTTATCCCTGTTTGCATAAGCTTCCTCCTTCGATATGTAGAGTAACATGGAATATGGTGCACATATAGGGAACAAAAGGAGAAGTGGAAACACTTAATGGTCCAGAACTATTTGTCGGGCTCGTAAGTTTGGATGGTAAGAGTTTTGTTGCGGAGTTACGAACATGATGATCATCTTGTTGATGAGGAGCTATGGGGTAACAACAAGTCCAGCAGAATACATTGGCCTATTTCCACCGCCCAAACAACAACAACAACAGCGGTTGTTATAAGGGAGACAGGGGAAGAAAGTGCGTCCAAAAAAGGCGGATGAAAATTTTCGAGGCATTAGCCACCGGAAATGTTCTTACTGCTGAAACAAAGATAAAACATAATAGGCCGCCATGTTGTCGCATGGCATGCATCAATAAGCGCTCTACATGAGCAATAGGAATCTCATCATTATTACTCCGAATGTCCCGATTCAATGGCTCAAGAGCTTTCACTAGCGAACAGTCAGTGATTTCTCTTTCTTTTTTTCTTCAATTTGAACAGTATTTGTGTGACAGTGGTCGTTCTCAATGTTCACTTCCGCACGCCTCAAACTCATACGATGGCTCCATGGGTGAGACGCGTATTTCTTCACATTCTTCCGCGCCTTCTCGTCATGCGAAGACCTCAGTACTACTTGGAACGGTATATTTTTCTTCAAACATGTCCTATGTATTATTCACATACTAAATCATCGACGCGTATCTTTCCCCTTGTCTTACTTGTCGTGCAATGTCGTTCAGTTTCTTACTTTGCTGCTTGTTCGTGTAGTTGTGTGGGTATGTGCGTGTTTCTTATGAGTAGATAAATGGTGAAAAATAGATTGAATTTTATGATTGATGGTGTTGTCTTGTTCAACTCAGGTGTAGTAAATTCAACCGGCCGTATTATTTCTCTTCTTGTTGTTTGGTATGTAATAGCAGAAGCGGGGAGCTGTCAGGTGTAAAGAGTGAAAGAGCGAGTGCATGTGTCCGTGTGTGTAGTCGTTTCTGATGTGTGAAGGGAATTTACGAGAATAATAATCAATTTTCATACTCCGTCTCTCACATTCAGGATGGCAGGGAAGACAAGTCACACGATGAATGGAAGTGGGGGGAGACTTCTTGTACGCACATGCAATGGTTTGGAACTAAGACCTACATTGTCAATACATGATCCGCTTCAGTATCGTGACTTCCGGGATGCACTTGGGTTCGGTGATCTCCTCGGTTCCAGGTCCCCCAATGATTACTCACCAAGGTAAGTCTTGTGTATTTAGTTTGTAATTAATGCTACACTATGATCTGATAGCAAAGAGAATCTGGCGAGCACTATTGTTGGTTGTACTACTTGAGCTGTATATTAGTTGTTTTCAATCTTTTGTGTGTGACTAAAGGTTTAAGTGTACATGAAGATGCTGAGGGAGCTCCCTTTTCAATTTATTAAAGACCCCTGGGAGCCTTGGGTCGTGTACACAGACGGGTTCGTATGATTCAAAAGCTTTAGTTGAATTGAATAGTGGAACCTCAAGGTATTTACTTGGCGTCTTTTCATCCCTTGACTACAAGCGCTCTCTCAGGAACTGCTCTAGTTAGCTAACTTCAGCTTCCTACTGCGGCTGTCACTACCAGATCTATATTCATTTTACATTTTGATTTTCTTATTCACTCTGTCCGCAGTTGAAGGCTATTTGAACGTTTTTAAAATCGATTCAAATAATCAGTTTCGTTTTAGTTTGTTATACTTTTTTTTCAGTATTTTCAACTTCTATAGACAAGGGTGGAGCTCATATAAAAAGACATTATTTGAGTGTGAAATTCAAGCCTGTTGTAGGGGCCATAAACCCTTATGGCCGGCTGATGGGCCGTTCTTTCAGTACGAGAGACGCCTCCCCCTGTTCTCCTACCTATCGCTCTTTTTTAGGCTAGCCAGAAGTTTTCCTTTGGACCAGAGTAGAAGGGACGACAAGATGCTTAGAAATGCAGGGATGTATAGCTATGCGGGGAATTGCATTTCAGTGGTACACAAGCCCAAGGCTGTTTCCCTTTCCGGCTCGTGTGAAGTAAGAGAGGCTTTTGCCGGGGTTCACGTGAGCGGAACTGTGTGACTTTCCAGCGGCGTCCTTCACCAAGGGAATGAAGACGTGAAGGTGGGAGCTGGATGGAGGAAATTGATGTTGAATGGAAGCAGTAACTGTAAAAGAAAAAATAGTGAGTGAGGAGCTCTATGGATCGGAAGAAGGTGTGTGGTCGGCGCCAGAGCTGTCCCCACTGGTGATAGCAAACAAGTTAAGGTAGCTGCGGCCATAATATTTATTTTTACCGTCCGTCTTTATCTGAGCCATTATCTGGCAGGGTGGGGAGGCCGGCTGACTGAGAATAGTGATCTCTTGCTGGCTCTATGTAGCAAGGGAGAGATGGACTTGTGGTAGATGCGGTATTCTTGGTAATAGAACTGAAAGTTGAGATTATTATGCTGATTTTATGCTCCGTCATCAAAGATTCAATTTGGCAAAGGGCTTTGGATTGTGTATAAAGTTTTAAGACGATGAGGAAGGGATGGAATTTGCCTGAGTTATATTGTATGCATGTGTGACTTGTTTGCAGTCGGGATGCGGTGGATGCTTTAGGTCTTAATGGAAGTTGCAAAATCCACGGAATGCCACCGCCTCCGCCTCCACCACCGGTCCCACCGTCTAGAGCAGCCTCTCAGCACCCGCTCCTCCGTTCAACAGAGCTTCATGACCCAGATATGGAGGGCGACACGGACCCTGATATGATTAGCGGAGCCCATCATCATCACCATGAGCGACACCATCGCACACAGTGGCCCGGTTGTCCTGAAATCGCTAAAGCTGTCGACGGTGTTCGCTACATTGCAGAGCACACGCGAAGGGAAGAAGAGTCTATACGAGTAAGTCACACACTTGCAGCTTTTTTTCATACCAAGACAACAGTCTGATTCAATTACCCATTTTACTCGCTATATTTTTACGAGTTTGGGAGCTGTGAGAAGCCGAAACCACGGGGTTTTCCCTTCCTCTTCGTCCTGCCCTCATTATTTACGTTGACTCAGCAGCAATTTGTCTTTCTTTCCAGTTAGTGCCTCCACAGTTAAAAACCCTGTGAACCAGCAGCAGCTCACAAAGTAGCTAGCATTTCGAAAAACGTCCAATTTTTCTCTTTATTCTACTTTTAATTTGCTTTTCAATTTCCCCGAGTCAGCTTCTCTAGCTTCCATTTCCTTTCGCTCTCCTCTCTCCATGCATTAGGTTTATTAGCAAGTGTCAACTCAAGCCATGTGTAGGCTAATTTCAATTATGGGGCTTCAAATAGAGGAACAATTGATACTAATTGACTTTTCCGTCACAGAACGCTTGAGTAATAGGGGTACACTAAATGTCGTGCATGATAGCAGGAGTGGAAGGTTACAAGAACAAAGAAAGAAGTGGGCTCTCAAGTTCACAGGTGGCTCATGCATAAAAGGAAGAAAGACAAGTGTGGGAAATTGTGGGACAGCAGGGTTTTCACCCGTTGGAAAAACAGCGTCATCTAGTCGACTAGAGATGAGCTAGGGATGATTGCCTTGATTTTACCAGGCTCTACACATGTAATAATATGTAGATCTGTTTGGTCTCTCGAAGGGTAACTTGATGCGGTAGGAGCGAGAATAAGTTGTAAATATACTAAAAGGTTTCAAAAGCTCCTACCATTGACATAAGGAGGCGACTAGTGTGAATATAATCTCAAGGCAAAGGGAAGGCAGAAATCTTGTAGTATCAAAAGGAAAGAAATTTGCCAGTAGTTGCGCTAAGAAGCGAATAATATAAAGATGAATTGAACAAGCCATGGCTTTCTGTGGGAAAAGTGAGATAAGTCCGAGTGACAAAAGCTCCCTAAAGCTGTTTCCTTGTCATCTCTATATATATTCATCAAAATCTTTTTTGGCTGGACTATCTCGTCCTAAACTCCTTGACCAATTTTCACATGTATTATACCATTTGAAAGCCAACTCAGTGGCGGATTGCACTGTCTACATGCGCGTGTAAATTTCGGACCGAAACATCTCCGAAACCGGGATCAAAGTTCAAAATTGTCGGTTTTTTGACATTTGAGACTGAAGATCTTCGTGTGAAGATTTAGCTCAAAATTTATTCACTACTCGGATCTTGCATGAAGCGCTATAAAGAACCATGTGGAACATAATGAAGTGTCAATGGTCACTTTGGGTCGCCTTTGAATCTAAAATCATGTTATACCTCAAAATGTTCGCGCGATCCGTGCGAGTAAACCTGCGAGTACTTGAGTCAACGGACATTTCAACTCACATTATTTCAAGAAATGGACTATAAGAGGCCTTAAAATGACCCAGACACACAAAAAGTTTCCTAAAGACAATAAAAAAAATCATTGTCGTCAGAGCACGCCACCGGGGCGAAGGTACAGCAAGTTACGTAGGCCAAATTAAAGTGAGTTACCGGGGCCAGGTTAGAGTGTGTTACCGGGACCAAGTTAGAGTGTGTTACCGGAACCAAGCAAAGGTCAGTTATCGGTCCAAGTTAGAGTAAGTTGTCGGGACGAAGCATGAGTGAGTTATCGGGACGAAGCATGAGTGAGTTATCGGGACGAAGCATGAGTGAGTTAACGGTACCAGGTTAGAATGTGTTACCGGGCCAAGCATGAGTTAATTACCAGGGCCTCATTATGTTTGTTCTAGTTTACAGACATCCGTAGGACGCGGGCACACTAGTCCTTCTATCTGATGAATCCTTAAGTACCTTCCTCCTTTAATGCCACCTATTACCGACCTTATTTATACGTTTTGTCATGCTGATAACGGTCACAGCCACAGCTGTTGAAATTCGTTCTATTTTTGTCTGTATGTAATTGACTCGCAGGTTAAAGAGGACTGGAAGTATGTAGCTATGGTCCTAGATCGACTCTTTCTCTGGATCTTCTCATTAGCAGTTTTAGCTGGTACTGCTGGAATAATCCTGCAAGCCCCCACTTTGTACGATGATCGTGTTCCCATCGATGTCCGCTTGTCCGAGATCGCCTCCGCAACTGCCAAGCCCAGCCAAGCAGCCAATACGTAAGTCTTGTTAATAGTCATGATTATATTGCAGTAGTCAATCCATTTTCAACTTTCTTTCTACACAGAGCCAGAAGTTAAAAAGAACATCTCTAACTCTCTTCACCATCGAGTAACTGCTGATCTTGTATCCATCGCGAAGCTTATGGTGCTATATCCCTTCACACGCATTAAATGCTACACTTTCTTCACAAAAAATGTTAACACCCAAAATGGTTGTGATTATTAGAGCCTCATCATCTGCTTGAAACGAGATGGGGTTTTTCCCACGTAAATCCTCACTATTGGCTGTCAGTTCACATTAGACGCTAAGTACGTTTACGCTCAATTAATGTCCACTAGTGGCAACTCAAGAAACACAAGAAAACTCTTGTCATGACGATGACTGCACAATGAACAAGATAAATTGATCAACACTGGAGTTTTCTACTAATTAATGTTACAATTAAATCTTACACAAGGACCAGCAGACAGAAAAAAAGGATGATGCTGACAAGTATAAATCCACTTACATCCGTGATATACCAATCAGTTTTCGATGTAGCCCAGGTTTATATTACTGTTGTGGTTTATTCATTGTTCTCATCATACTGACCTGTAGAGTGATCTATGAATATGATTTACTAGGAAACTCGTAAAATAATCATACATAGATAAAAACATATATATCTTATATACAAAAAGTGTGTGAGGCACAAGTACCTTTAATGCTTCTTTGTTATTGTTATGACTAAAATCCTTGTAGCCGTTCGTATAACAGCGCATGTGTGCAACCGTATGGGAGTTTAAGTACATACGGCCGCTCGATATATACATACTATAATAATTATTATAATCAATATTTGTTAGTAGGAGTCAGGACTCCACCACCATATGAATTGTCATTTAATAACCTTTTAACGTGATTTAACCCATTCACTAACACATCCACGCAATCTTCTACACTTCCACCCATGCAGTATGTACGGCTCTTACAGGAGCGTTAACAGGGTGGAGCGAATGCCAAGACGACACAAAAACTTCACACAGACATAACAAACGCATGCAAATTTGTACCGTTTCCATATCCTCTCCTATTGTAACCAAAATGATGATAAATTTAAGCATCTCTCATGCATACTAAACAAGAGCTAATATATCCAATATAGAACGTAGTGCGAAAAGCGACTCTTTGTCCTTTAGTATGCTTCAATCATACTTCCAGCTCCAAGGAATGAAAAATCGATGCTCGACTTCCATCAGTCGTTGCCACGAGAATCTACTCACAACCTCCCGAAGTATCTTGGGTCCCAATCACAACGATTATTCCATCCTCGACTCACACACTACAAGCATTCATATGATCCATATCATTCCTCCATCCCGATCGTCTTTAAAAATTTCATCATCCCACAAAAGGGTAATGAATACAGATGATAGCGAAAATGTTCCGAAGCTTTCTCCTCATGTAAGCCCATCTTGTCACAAGGGGACAACTGCGGGAACAGTTCGTTCAAACATTATTATTAGTAGTACAGGAGCAATGGTGGATTTTCATGATCCACAGCAAGATCAAATGTAAAACGTGATAGACTAGGAAGCTGGGACAAGCTGTAATGCAGGTATTCATCTAAGCCAAATGGTAATGCAACAAAGGCAACGGTAAATCTATTTCAATCCCAGGGCGGTCTTAGTCTCCGGCTTGATTTTCCGAAGGAACACAGCCAGAGAAAGGTAATTTGTGACATATTATGCCAGGTCAAACATTATATGAGGAAATAAAAAGAAGCATTTTCCCTCCAATTTACACACATTTTCATCCAAATGAAATGCACATTCGAATCATTACTTTTAAAGACCAATACTCATAGATGGCGTCACACACAGGGTAGGTAAACCTTTAAAATGAATTGTAACACTCTTTCGAGCATGCCTAACTTCTCGTTACACTCTACCATAAGCCTCTATCACGGTGGATAAGGTTGCATCCACGACATTCTCGTATATGAACGGCTTTTGTTCGCAGTCATACCGGTTTATGGTCTGCGTGGGACGGCTGGCATTCGCAAGGACATCAGTAACCCATATTTCAGGAGGACACTATAGAAGAAATTGAATGACAAAACATTAGCACAGCTTGCCACTATACCATTTGCCACGCCTCAGGACTTCTCTCATCCCCCACATCATCCCCGCATAACTCTTATAACACGAAGAAGGAAAAAGGATGTGTTTGTACATGTGTGAGCATCGGCGAAAGTAAATGAAGTGTAGAATGTAGTCGCATGAAGTACCGGTGAAAGTCCTTGGCTTTTTTATCGCTTTCCCCTTCGTTTCACACATATCCTTCCTACAAGCGGCCAACAATGGTCGGAACAAACAAACACTAAATTGCATGAAGAGACATGGAACTGCAACAGTAATTCTGGAAGAAAGGGCGCCCAAACAGACAACTTGTCCATTCATGTATATCAATAAATAAGGCTCACCTCATACTCAGCATTGAATTTCAGAAATTACAACTTCGAAACCCGGGTTCAAGTTCAAAGATGTCGGTTTTTTCGACATTTCAGGCCCAATATGGCCGTGTGACCCAACATTTACTGCAAATGTCTATCTGCGAACGAACCTGGCATCAAAAATGCGCTTTAAAGAACTATACGGGACACGTTCACTTGACACTGGCCACTATGGGCTGTTTTTGCCTTTAAAATCATGTCATACCTCAAAATGCTATCGCCATCAGTACGAGTAAACCTGCTATTGTTACTTTATGATAGCATGGTATTTACTTGACAATCTTGGGCCATCATCATTTCAAGAAATGGACCATGCGCTACCTTAAAATGGCCCCAGTGACACGAAGCGTCACCAAAGATAATATAAGACATCGTTGTCAAGTCAGAGCAAGCGAAGGAGTTACGGAGGCCAAATTTCATTGAGTTACCGGGGCCAGGTTACAGTGAGCTACCTTGGCAAAATAAGAGAGAGTTACCCAGCCCAAGATAGAGTGTGCTACCGGGGCAACGTTAGAGTAAGTTACCGGGACCAAGCAAGATACAGTTACCGGGAATAAAATAAAGTACCAAGTTAGGGACCACGTGAGGGTTGGTTACAAGGTCCAAGTTAGAGTGAATTACCGGGGCCAAGTTAGAGGGAGTTACTGGGACCAAGTTAGTGGAAGTTATCGGGCCCAATTTAGTGCGAGCTACCGGGGCCGAATTTGAACAAATTACCGGGGCCAACCTTTAGCAGTTTACCGCGGCCGACAATATTTGACCAAATTACTGGGGACAAAATAGAGTCAAAGCAGTGCTACCTAGAATTTTAGTAATTTTCGTCGAGTTTAAAGGCGTCTGTAGGACGCGGGCACGCTAGTTGTAAATACTCGCCCAAGAGCACACTCTTGCTACAAAAAGCCCACATTTCATGAATAAACAGGTTTAGGCAATCCCAGCCTCCGACCTTCATCTACCAGCTCCCGCTGCCATTACAGTCTCTGAATGGTGGAACTAACCCAGATTGTCACAACATCAGGAGGGAGAAAATGGACAGAAAAGTTCAGATACAAAGGGAAATATTTGGAGGGAAAGGAAACACAAAACTCGCTTTCATTATTGCTTCAACGATGAAACCGTTTGAAGGTTAAAAGGGGTAACGAGGGAAGTCATTACAAGATTCCCATTCACTTCCTACGTGACTGTATTAAGGGAGAAAACAACAAGGAGGCGGGGAGGATCTGACTTCAGGAGTAATGCATGCTTCCTACATACACTTCTACATGCTAATCACTACGTGAGACAACTAATAGAGATAGGACGTTTAAATTGTACAGGAGCACTGCATTAATAAATATCTATCGCTTCCTTCCCAGGCTCGCCTCACGTATCATTGCTTTGTGACCGCCGGCACGTTTCTATTACGTTGGTCTTTATTCTTTGAAGGAACACTACAGAGTTGAATGAAGACTGGAAGGGTCGTGATGGAATGAAGATAGCTCCCTCTGAGCTAATCATTGTAATTAAGATTAGTTAATGACCTAGCTTTGTACAGCGTATAAATTTGTATAATAAACTAAGTGATCCAGTACAGGCAAAATAGGAGAAAGTTATGAGTTCAAGCTCTGTGACAGTAGGCTCTTAAATTCCGGCGGTTTATTTTCTGCTCTTGCCACTTTAATTTCCTACGATTTCATTGTAATCGTAATGCCTCAGATTGAAAACGGGCTGCTTTATCATATGGGAATGCGTTTTTTGCAATGATGAAGCTTTGTGTGGAAGCTCGAGAGCGAATTTTTTTGCAACAACAGGCAACTTGGCAAGGCAAGAAATCCCTGATCGCTTGCTTCTATTTTTCGGAGGGCTAGGTCTGTTTAAAATGTACTCTGAAAAACTCAATTATACTTCATGTGCCTACAACACAAAAGCCTGAAGGCATTTGAGATCCTCGACAGGAACATGCAAGGTAATCATAGTATGACTAAATTGGCTTAGTCTGTGTCGCCACGAGTCGGCAGTAAGTCGAATGCGCAGCAACTCAGGCTGGAAAAAGGTTTTAACTACCATCGAACAAAGTTTACTGTGCCTTCGAACTCACACCGACAATAATCTTCCCTTTCAAGTTTGTAGCTTAACCCACTTATCAGAGTTGCAAATAGAAACTTCAGATGTCCTGTATGAGCACCAGGAGTGATGAGTCCACCATGTCATCGCATTTTACAAATACTTCAGAGCTATTGTTCCTATCCCAAGAAAACAATAAGCGATTTTTTATAATCAATATTGACGTGCAATTCGCGATTTACGAGTCCAAAGTTCTCTGAATGAAAATAGCTTGTCACTGGGCCATAATCATTCAATAGCTGAAATAGATTTCGTACCTCTTTGATCGTGCAATTTCGTATTTTAGTACTTTTGAAGCTCTACTTTTACCTTCAAAACCATTCCTACATATCGTGTCAGCTCAAAACACTTCGAATTGTCATTTGAGGTGAAAGAAGTTTCAACATGGATTCTTTATGCAAGCCACTATTCCCATCAATGATGGCAGCTCGGAGCGGGCTAATCCTCTCTGTCAGCCTAAGAGGGATGTGATTTAATTTCTGAAAATTCGTACATTTAAAATTAAAATTGCAACCAGTGGATATGTGTCTGAACTTTGAGCCGTAGACCAGAATAAAGAAATCCCGTAGGCAACTCATTGAATTTCATTTATTCCGCCACAGTCTCTCTTCATTTTATTCCGCTTACTCTGGTCCCGACTAAAGACGAAGGTCGAGTTTGAGAAGAATTTGAAAACATGACACAGGCCTCAAAAGAGCAATCATTCCACTGAGATAGCTACCTCCTTCATCCTCACTATCGCGCGTAAACTTGTAAATCATCCGTGCGTGTATGTGTGTCTATGGAAGAATTCATAAGACTGTAATTGCCATTTTCCTGGTCTCCTTCATGCTTTCACTCCAGATGTATGCTTGCCTTTTCCATTAGAGAAATGACGAACTGTTTCATTTCCGCTGGGCAAGCAGAAGGGATGGCATAATTCCCCCCTTTCCTCTGTCCTCCCCTCGTTAAAAGTGGCGAGAGTGTACGAGGACGATTTAGAGCTACTTTCTCACAACCACCGCCACTTGATTATCACGTGTTAATTTCCTGTGCGTGTCTGTGTCTGTGAATGTAATGGAAGGTGGTGGAATATTCATCGAACGCAGCGATTACCGTTTGTGATATTATTAGCGAGAGTTGGTTGGTTGGTTTGGTTGGTTTGGCTTTATTGTCAAATTCGTCAGTGTACACACTGATTTCCACGAATGGACAATTCTAATCCATACATTCTATAGTTAACGAAGAATTAAATAATAACAATAGTTAATAGCGGCATGAAGTATTGTAGCGTTCATTTAGAATACGGCTTAAGAGCAAAGATTGAAACCCCTCCTTACTCTCGTTAGATTGTATCTCACTTGGAAGGTTGTTCCACATTTTTGTGATCCTGTACTGAAAGCATCCAGAGAAAAAAGCATAATTTCCTGGTAATAGAGTGGTCGTATTAGTGTAATGGAAAGCGACGACAGGGCGAAATAATCCCACCATATAAATGTTCCACATCATCCCCAAACTTACACACACTGTTGAAGAGAAGGCTGATTGAGTTTCGCTGTGTGTAAACAACAGCCTGCTCCCTAATGAATTAATTCGATTATATTTTGGCGGCAAGTTGGTTGTGGCAGGGCATACCATGAAACGTGAGTCTCGCGGTGGTATGCATATGCAGCCTGAATTTCATGGAGCATGAAAGAGAAACCGCAATAAATTCGACCGTTTCTGTGGCCATCCTAAAGATTACACTCAACAGTACCACGTACAGCTAGAGTGAATACGGAGGATAAGGTCACGTTGAAATGGAAAAAAATCCCGCTCTTAATCATGCACAAATTTATTATTAGTTCATCCATGTAATTAAAAAATTAGTTAAATTCCAGTGGGAAGTCATAGATGGTGAAGGAAACGAGTTCTGTTTTACTCATAATTAAAGTCAAAAAACTTTTCTAATCATGTCAACGGTGGCATAAGCCGTCTACTTGGTTCGAGCCTCTGAAGCTCTCGCACTATTATAATATAAACAGACGGAATGATTCATGTGGTGCATGTGTAAGTGCGGTTACAATTGGGAACTAATGATTCCCCATGTACTTGCGGAGGCAAGTTGGCCCATGTGAAAGCATTATGTATGCGCAAGTGGTTGCACGGAGAAAGCTCCAAGAGATACTCAAGGAGAAAGACAAACGCTAAAAGCTCTGCACGTCATCGGTGGAAAAGCCAAGATTTCTCGTCCCACCCATCCTTTTCCTCACTCCCTTCTCAGCTTCGCATGGATATATATGTGTGGGTTTTAATTGCATCTTGATTAAGTATGATTTATTTGTTCCATTTATTCTGTCTACTAGTTTACCCCGCAAGTCGCAGAAATCTACGAATCCAAAGAGTGAATGCTCTAAAAAAATGAAAAGTATAGTGGGCAGTTTGTGTTTTGTGAGAATTCTGTGTAAATGAAGTAAAACCATTTATGAAAATAGTGGTAAACTTTTTTAAAGTTTGTCAATGCACACTGGTCTAACCTTCCACACGCTTGTAAAACGCTAAGAAGGGTGGTAAACCCATAAGCACGCTGGTTAATCTATAAGAAAATCCATCACAACGCTCAGAGTTTGGAAGTTGTACAGGACAGATTTCTCAAAAACTGACATTATCCTCTGATTTCCTTCAACTCCTAAATTTGCTTTACTGCCTTGACCTAACTCCTCTTCCGTTACCTCCTAACTTCTCTATACTTCCTTCCCATTCCCATCCCTACTTCCCTTTACTTCCTTCACATCCTAACCCCCCTATACTTCCTTCCCTTCCTAACTGCCCTCAGTTGTACACTGCAAGCATAAACTTGAACCCACGAAACCTTTCAGTCTACAGCATATAAACGGTGGCCCAGGGGAAGGTTTACGTTTTTGAACCTGAATAACTTATATGTTATAAACGTATAGTTATGATGGGTATCAATTCTGAAAATAGAGTCTTGGTGTAATTTTATATTACACATTCATTAAAATCGGTCAACAAATGGCACCCGTACAAAAAAGTTTAATTTTAATATGCGTACAAATTTTGTTTTCAGTACATTTAGTAAACTTTGGACGGCTATATCTCTTAATTAAAAATCCCAGTCTAAGCCCAGTCTAAGTTAGTCCAGTTCGCCCCCATAATAATAATCATCATTTCCCTTCGATAAAATATAATTATCAGTCAACTTCACGGTCACATTAATTTAAGTGCACTGATCAAGAAGCATGAATCAGTTGAGGAAGATGTTGAAGCTCAGGCCCATAATATTGACTCTGGCTACGGCCTCCCTCATACACCCATCACTAATTTTTTCTCAGAACTCCCTAATCCTTCTGTCACTAAGCCTTTTTCTGAGAAGGTCATCAAGAAACCACTGTTACTGAGTGTATAGAACATTAGTATTGTAAAGGATAAGCATGCTTTAATGGCAGTCACACTAGCCCCACACCCGCCCCCTGCTGTCACTTGCATACATGTATAGAAATGACACACTGCTACGAAAATAGACAACTCACAAGTACTTTTCTCCGTTAACTCTTAATGCATTTACGCACATAATGTGAGCAAGGGAAAATAGAGAGACATAGCTCCTTTCCCATCATCTTTTGACCTCTCTCAAGAGAATTTTTGCATTTTCTGAAAGCTCCGCGTTTAGCAAGAAGTAATTTCTCATATTTTCCTCACATTCTCTCCTCTTCTCTTGCTTAAGTGAGTGAACCCCCTCTTGAGCTGAAAAAATGTAAATCCATATTTCACTTCGCTACCACCCACTCAAGAATGGAAAAATCTACTATTTTAGTGTGTACATTAAATTTTCTACGTTTCTGTTGAAAACATATTTTGGTGAGTTTTTTGAAACGAGGCATGGAGTTCCTTACATGGAGTTCCTTTATTACATATAAAGGCAAGAAACTCTGTGCCTCGTTATAAGCTATTCATAGTTTAATTATGTAATCCCTCTTCACTCAGGTGTGACAAGTAAGCAGGAGAGAATAAAGTGAGGCTTATTTTCAGCGGACGTAAGACAACATGAAATGGCTCCCAGAGACAAAATCCAACCATCAGCTGAAGAAATACCCGGAAAATTTTATTTTCATTCAAACTATGTGGCACATGTATTTTATTTACCTGTGTCCCTCTCGACATGTCGTGTGCGACATGCCACCATAGTAATTAAAATTGTCGTCATGAATATTATTGCTTGACAGATTTAGTCGCAGTATACTATAACATACGCGACTGTTGAAATCACCCTCTTGTGATTTGGAGGTGTTCTTTCCGACGGCCTGGGGGTCTTCAGGAGTGCCTTCCCGCGATTAGGCCAACATTAATCGCTAGGAAAGGATTTGGACATACGCCTTTCAGTACTTTGAAGTCTGTAGGTGTTAAAGTGAAGGAGTTAACGCACTGCAAAACCCAAGACTCAAAGGTGAGGCGATTTCGGGCGCTTTTGAAAACGCCCATGTTAAAAACATGGTACCGCCCGAAATCGCCTCAACTTTGTCCGCCCGCACAGCCTCACAATTTTGAATTGCGTGTTAAGGAACGGGGGGCGCCCCTCCCAAAGCGCCCGATATAGCTTCATGTAAATCCAAAAGTTTTGCAGTGCGGATGGCCGTTTCTCGTCTTGTTTGCCAAGCGGGGAAAGTGGTTTCTTGCTTGGAGTGGATATATACCTATAGTTAGGTCCAGATATAATGAATAATGAGTCGTCTTTAGGGTATGTGCATGAGGCTTTCTACGTCATCATCATCGCCACGGCAAACGTTTGTTGATTAACCGAGCGGAGCTTAAATACGAGAATGCAAGCACAATATTTCAAGTGAGATTTGTAAAGCAATGGTCAGGGTCATGAATATTGTATCCAGTGGATTCGAATTCGAATTGTATGAGTTGACAAAATCCTCCAGGAGGGATGTTTCTCAGGAGGTGGACATTGTGTGTGTGAGGGGGTCACGAAGAGGGGTTGCCACTCCGTAAAATTCAGTGAATTTAAAATAAATTGAGGAAAATTCAAAAAAATTCAGGAAAATTCAAATAAATTCAGCGAAATAAATTTTGAAAAATTCTAAATGAATTCAGTGTAATCAGTTAGATGTGTAGTTCATCTGTGATTTTTTGCTTGTATTTGGAGATCTATCATAGCGATGTACTCAAACAGACAACCCCCAAACAACACCATTATTTAATACATCCAGCAACAACGAACACCACCCCACGCCGCGACTATGCTGACCCCCATCGGGAGGATATTTCACAATGATTGAGGGGCGGTAATTGCTATGAAAATTGACTGAAATTATCTACAGCTACTCGTTATGGTTTCCATATTGGTAGCTTGTGGGCTGAGTCTTAATTTGAATTTGATTAGCTAATAGGACTTTGGCAGATGACATTAAAGTAGAATAACATTGTATTGCTCCTTGTCCAGTTCCAAGTTCGCCATGGTGCTGCTTGTTGTAGCCTTTGAAAATGCAAATATGGATTCTTAGCCCCACTTATGCTCCCCACTAAAGTTGGAAGGAGAAAATCATACACCATTATTCCTCTTGCCAGCAGCTCCATCATGCATAAATAGTTTTCCCAGTCACATTTCTGCCTCTGCAACTCTCTAAGTTGATTTATCATACGAAAAGTTGAACAGGGTTGCAAATTTGAGGGAAAATAAGGGCTTAACGTGAATTAAATAATTCATGTAAATGTATATACTTGGTTGTGTGTGTACGCGTGTGAGTATACCCGATTTCGAATGATGTGGTCTCTCAGAGTGTGACACAGACGACTCAGTCCAGCAGGGTGCTTCATCGTGCGTACCACTAGCTTTTCTCTTCAACTCGACCCAGATCCATCAAATTTGTGGTTTTTCTCATAAACAGAAATCGTATGCCCCGCTAATACTGTCGTTCCCTCACTAGGATTTTCGTATGGATATCAGATTCACAGTATGAAACGAAGCATTCACATGAGTGGATTTGGAGACACAACTACAACGATTGCACTCATGCCGCTGAATGCACGTAATTTGTACTGTAAATACACACGAAAGACAGACGGCCTGATGGGGATAATCGATCATAGCCAAGCACTTCAGCAAGCAGCATTATTTTAACCTTTCTTGTATAAATTCTTTAGGAAGGTAACAAAATAAGACGGTATGTGGGGAACAAATGAAGATTTAGTCGGGTAGAAGCCGCAATTAAAAAATAATAGGCGTAAATTAGGGGCCACGCAATGAATGTGTGTTGGAAGTAATTTGTGCCCCTGTGTCCTTGTTAAGAAATCTCCTTCTACAGAAACCATAGGCAATGAGTAAGGTTTGTACAGTGCAGAACCACATGAGCGCACTAGTAATTTCATGGTTCTATAGAGGACAGCTCATTCAATTTTAATTGCTTCCCACAACCACCTTTTACAAAGGCCCATTAGCCTTTCAGGGGCAAAGGTACAGACAGAGAGAAAGTGAGAGAAAGGGAAACTAAGCATGAAGGATGTTTCCCTCACAATGCTCATACTTGTACTTGGAAAATGAAAGACGATTTTCTCTCTAGATGAAAATACTCACAGTGCTTGTTGTTGTTCTTACTACTTTGTACGCACTCGCGTACTAGTATTTGTACTTCAGCCGGCTAAGGGTATTTCTAAAAGGAAAGATAACGATAGACAAGGAAGAAAGCTCCCGCGGGGATAAATTACAAATCTTTTCAAAAGCTGTTATTGAACTATTACCGGCAAGTGTTGGAGGGAAGCCTGCTTTGAGCCAGTCAAATCTGTGCAGTAAAAGTTTCTCCCTATGCGTACCTTAGCACAAGCAAAATACTACGTAACTCTTCTTGTGGATGGATTTTGAAACCACCCACTTAAGGTTCATGGACATGGCCGGACGTCTAAATTTTTCAGTATTATATAAAAACACCAGACTACTACGGAAGGGAGCTGTTACATTGAGTTGCGTTGCAACAAGACCTTTTCTCGACTCTCCAGCTGCCTCTATTTATTGGTACCAGCCACTGGTGCAGAGCTATGTGAGGAATCTGGGCCTTCAAATATGAAGGAAATATTCCCACTATCCCATACACTTGTATACGTACAAAAACGTGCACATAAGGCCAGTTTTATGTGATGCTTTCCCCTCCCCTCGTAGCCTCCACGGCTCTCAGTCTTGAATTGTCTAAACGACCATAGAAGAAGTAAAGGATGTTGGAAAAAAATCACTCAATCTATCTATCCATCTGTCCATTTATCTATTACAGTTGTAAGATTTTCTCTAACAAAAGCATCATCATCTTCCCAGATACGTCCACATGGCCGACTTTTCCACAGTCAACATCAGTGACAGACTAGACATGTGAGGAGTCACTGTCTTTCCCATTCAATTCAAAAGCTGCTACAGTGGTGCCCATGAACTTTCTGCTAGTATGAAACTTCCAAGGCTACGGCAGATTAGTTAACTGCACGTCCTCCGAAACGCTCAAGCTGTTCATTGTCATCGCCACAGTGCGTACATGGAAACTGTGTGCATAATAATGATAAAATATGAACTTGTTAATGTCTTCTTCTGGTACTTGAGGGCTCCAAAAAAGTTGGTGGAATTTCTAAGGAGGAAGATATGCTCAGGCTTCATGATAATGATAAGAGCCCATGTTGAAACACATTAGCATCCTTCCCCATAGTTTCCTGCCACTTTTGGAACGTCCTTTTCAATGTTCCTTCAGTCATTATAATTACGCGGCTAATATTCTCTCCTTCTCTTCTTTCTTCCTCTCATCCTCTTCACGACTTTATCATCATCTTCATCCTCTCTCAATTTCTACTTTTTATGTACGTACGCACACTTGATTACCGCGCCCCTGTGGACATAGACTGTTCCCACGAACCCTGGCATACTCTGATGTAACGTGTATATATGGCCGCCTGTGCCGTTAAAATGTGTTTACCTCCCTTGTCGACCTGGCAGCTGGTCCTAGAATGTCTCTAAGGTTGTGCCTATTATCATAATGACCGGCGTTAACGCGTTACAAAGAGACTCTTTCAACCTCGTCCGTCCTCTATACTTCTGTCTGTTGTGGATTCTCATGCTCGTGCGCTTTAAAACTATCATAGATCCCTCGGGTGCGTAGATCCCACTGGAAATGTTTTTAAGACCTAATTTCGTCACTAATCGTAACGGTATTGACAAATAGTAAAGGTGATCAGAGCCAGAGACACCTCGTCAGCTTTTTCACACGTAAGTCCGCGTGCTGGAGATGCATTCCTTTTTGCAATGCAATCGTGAGAAGGGGCTAGGGTCAACATCCGACGATTCTAAGCTGGCTATTGTACTTTTTCCTGTCTTCTGTTCAGAATAATTACCACAGTAAGAGCAATAATAGCACTTTCAACTCGAATACTGAAATGACTGTAATTTTTTCCCGAATATTGTCTTGTCACTTGGGAAGATAGAATGATAAAGAATCAGTCGCACGTGATGGGAGGGGACGTATAATATGAGGGCTTGAAAGGCGCTTCCATCTTTGTTGGCATTTTGCCCCGGTCACACACTTATGCACGTACCATGCGTAGAATTTGTCCTGCTCCACAGATTTAAATGCATCATACTTTCCATTTTGAGGCTATTCTACATTTGCCAGAAGCTGTGTAATGTAACCAGCCCTACTTCAGGCACGGCGAAATCCCATTAAATTCTCTCCTCTCGTCTTCCAATTAGGATGAAAAACTGTCTGGGGACTGTGTAGCTGCCAGGAGCGTTGAGATGAGCCATGATTGCATAAAATGACTGAGAGAATTGCCTCTACTTGCATTTTTTGTACTTTCCTTATGACTTCTTGCCGCAGCTGTCGTTTCTTTCTTTTGTCTTTCCATGACATGTATCAGACCCTTTTGAGACAGGATTTGGAGGAAATTCTACTAATTTGTCCTTCAAATTGTCATGCAAAATGTCTGGATTTGTGGGAGTTCGTATTTTTTTCTGAACTAGACTTGAATATTTAAGTTGATCTGTTACAAAAATGTATAGACACAAATTCCTGCAGACATATTCTGATATCTGTGAGTACTTTCAAAAACTTTGGCTCTATAGCAAAAATAAACAATGTGACAACCGTTACCTATTAACTTACTGTAAGTACTGGAGACTATCTTAAATTTCTTTTCATGCACAAAAGGAACAAATCTAAGTTCGTACCATTTTCGATCATTCCATTTGTACATTCACGTATTAAATTTTCGTTTAAATTTTGACTATCCGGATATCCATAACAATAAGACAAAGCATTATTTTATAGAATGCACGATGCAGAAAAATAACCTCTGGGCAGAAGTGCGTAATTGATGTCCGAACAATAAGAAAGGTGTCAAATGCCCCCCAAGACAGGTGCAAGATAGCCGCAGTTGTGGCGTATGTTGTAGGGTTGGGTGGTTTTTGGCGGAGGGCCTATGGGGTCTAGCTGAAGCCAATTCAGCCGCTTCCAGTGAATGTTAATTTGAATGGACGTACTCGCGCCAAATTTTTGATCCGGCGCAAAGTATAAAGCGCGCGCACGGCGGAAACTATGACGATCCGCGGAGTAAACCATAAAAAGCTCTGAGTATAAACACCCCTATTTTCCTCCTCTTCCTCATTTTTGTTACGCCAAATTGTTGATCCGGCGCAAAGAAAGCGCGCGCATAGCGCAAACTATGACGATGCGCGGAGTAAATCATGAAAATCTCAGAGTATAAATACCCGTACTGGATTGATTTGCACAGCTGAAAATGGCCGAAAGGCACACCTCGAGATCATTTCCTACATTATTAGATGAGTTTTACCCGTGTACGACCGCGCGTTCAACCTGCAAGTCTGCTAACCATTCGATTTATGATCTTCCATTTTCTACATCGCTTCTGTAACCTCAGTTATTGAGCTCCCATGGCTAAAAACCTGTTTCCTCAGGTTTAGGAGATTCGCAAGAAATGAGAAAATGAACTCGCGCAGATGGACCATACGCCCAAAATAATGCACCTAACAACCTGGAACCAGAGAAAGGGAAATTTCCCAATTCTTAGCAACGCATTGATGCAACTTTGACGGAAATCGAGCAATGCTAAAGACCACTTTTGCTCTATCGCGGAAGCACCCAAAAACGGCATCCACCGACCATGATGGTTTAAACATCCATGTACCTAAAGTTACCAAGGCTAAAACCCAACGTCCTTTTTCGCCGTAACTCGTTATGTATATCAAAAGTTGTGCTCAGCCCGGTCTCACCGATAACTAGTCCCACATTTTAAGCAGGATTTTGAGCGCATTTTTGCATGGGAAGCTGGGAAACGCGACGCAGGCTTTCTCCTGGTACTGCAGAATTGATTAATTATTTCAGAACGGTAGCTCATGCTGGGCTGATTGGACTCTCTTTCCAAAATTTCTTTCCAAAGCAGATGCCCGCCCCCTTGTGATAATTTAGAAACTCCATGATAGTTTCTTAAGCAAAGGACAATTTTTTTTATTTCAAATTGTTTAATGTTTTCTATGGGCCATCCAGCCGAACGGCTTTACCTACAATACACGAGACATATGTACTGCAATTTTCGCTAAATTCATTTCAATCTGTGTGTGTACCCCCTGGGATAGCTACATTGGTAGCGATTTCATGCATCTAACTAGTTTTACTCAGGTTCTAGAAAAATTTAGGCTGTCCGCGCCCAACGATTCTACCTATTTATTAGTGCTGCTTTACGGCCAATTTCCAAAACCCGAAATTCCCACCCTACGTATCTCTCCCTACTTAAAAAGTCTGATCAGTGCAAAACCGTAACAACTTCCTTTGTAAAATGTTTTGCCATCCATTCTGGCTCTAAATTCTTTTGGTGATGACCGACTCTGCGAATGAACGCAGCTCATGATCTAAATTTAGCTTTCACCAAGAGAAATTCTTCGGACATCCAAGTAGCGGCAACATCAAAGGGAAATGGGCGGCGAATTGTGTAACCCTGCTATAATTTAGTAAGGCTTGTAAGGATAAACGTCGACTGTTTTATAATAGCTAGGGATCCTTATCGAAACAGTAGAGCCGTGCAGGACAGATACCAGGCCTTATTGCATAGAGCTACGGACCGTACATTTTCCGTTTTCTCCTTCCTTCCTGTGTGGCTCCACGCCTAGAGGGGGAGATGCTTTATATCAGTCCCCTTGTTCCAGTCTTGTCATTCCATTATAAGGCTGTAGGGACAGAACCCCTAAAAGTCGTTCGTGTTCATGAAGGCTCTCACATACAGACGGGCTCGATTTCAAAAGAATCTCCTCGGTGACAGCATGGACGGTTGAAGGCGACATGGGCAATTCCGAAGATATTCCGAAGTTCTCTCTGTAATTAGGCAATCATGACTCCTTCATCGTAAGTTCTGGTTGTGAAAAAGGAAAAGTGATACGTTGGCATGATTTGGAAGGAAAACAAGATTAATCAACGCGTCATCCTTTTAACTCTCGTCTCTCATGCTGCGTTCCTACCACAATTTAAGACAGCATTAATGGTAAAGCCATAAGGATTTCTGCTGCCAGTTTCTAAACGAGATTCAATGGATTTCACCCGCACAAATATACAATCTGCTACTACTTCTACAATCTTTCGCATTGCTTTATCTTACCTCCATATATACATGTTTCGGGAACAGCGGAGAAGGGAGCTGTCTTGAAGAATTTGTTAGTTTCTCCCGTAAGCTGACAGCTTCTTTTGCGAGATATCTGACCACATGCCACATATAATGGCTCAAAAAGGAGTGAGAAGAAGAGCTTTTCTATATTTGCAATCCTACAAGATCTCATTTGTATACATACAGAGGCAGCGGTCTGGCTGGAATGATTTCTTTCCCTCCTGTTCTCCGTAACAGGCTCGGGCCGTGATAATCACACGACAACGGCTGATGGTCAACATGTCATGAATGCTTGTGTATCAAACATCCAAAAAACGGAAGGTTGCCCATGAATGAGCACCCCGGCGATCTCATACGTAACATTTATGTGCCGAAAGTTGCTTTGAATGCAGCGAAGAAAATTTCCAAGTGTCTAGAAGGCCAAAGATGTGAGAATCGCAGTGGATCAATTGCCTTTAGCGCGTATAAGTGGATCAGCTTGATCAAAGATTAAGTGAGCATTAGCATCCTGACATGAGGCCATTTGCAAGGAATATGGCGTCCGAGTGGGAAAAAAGTTGAGGCTTTGGTGAGAGAAGAAAAGTGGCAATTTTCGGGCCAACTGCCACATTAGTTGTTAAACCCACTCAAGGTGCTTCTTTTCCACTGCGGTTTTCCCGGTTTTTGTACATTGGCCGTACTCGTGCTCTTCTCACATTACAGGTGCTATTATGGGCAACAAAGCAAGGTGAATGTGAGTTGACGACTGTGGCGTCCGGACTTGTGCGGATCTAAATTGAGAACTTTGTCTTTTATAACTTGCTACCTAGTGTCAAGCGAAGGGAGCTT
This sequence comes from Deuterosminthurus bicinctus, assembly GCA_034698825.1. Lineage (NCBI taxonomy): Eukaryota > Metazoa > Arthropoda > Collembola > Symphypleona > Bourletiellidae > Deuterosminthurus > Deuterosminthurus bicinctus. The sequence goes on from JAQIWI010000012.1 coordinate 92,836, forward strand.
TTTCAGTGATTCATTTTAACCTAACTCAATATATCACCTCTATGGATTCTACTTGCTCCTTCGCTCCGTAATTGGATTTGGGAAGAGAGAGAGGGAGAGAGAGAGCATAACCGTAAAAGATGGATTTTTCTTTTTCCTCTAATTCACACCAGCGAAAACTTCATATGTACTTCTCCATCATTATGTAACTGAGAAGAAGCAAAAGCTGACGCCAAAGCATATTACTCGGTTTTGGTTGATAAATTAATTTAATTTTACTTTCCCTCTCATCCTCATTGAATCCGCTAAGCCTTTTACGTGCCTGTCTTCAAAGGCGGAAAGGAAATGAATGACGGAAGGAGAAGTTTTCACACAATCGGATTACTGTTTAAGAAAACATCAGACGGAGGCGTTCAATACTGTGGGTACCCACATTTGAACTCTCACTTATCGTTGAGTGAGAAAAAGGGTATTGACAAGGGAAACTGTATAAACATTCCTCATTCCTGCTTGTACTCTTGATGATAGAGTTGTGCTAGACGTGTGTAGGAATGTGCGAAATACATAGGGAGTCTGAATGCCTTGGAGGATCCTCGTGTAGTAGTAGCAGCAATAATAATAATCATCATCATAGAGAACTTGTGATATCAGAGTCTGAAATAGTTGGAACAGAGTGTGACTATTACCATTACGCTGATTTTATATCGCTTTTCCCTCACCTCATGCTGGACTCTTATTCGCAAATGGCAGTTATTTTTCTATTCAACTATATAGCTTTTGCTACGAGTGTTGATGAACTTAGTTTCCCCTACGAGAATTGATTACTTTCAGAATCCATCGATCTAGTTGGTTCCCTAGTGTGAATAGCCGCATCAACATTGCTGTGCTACCCAAGGTCCACAACGTACATTTTCTCCTCGAGGTGGCCTAAACCTGCCGTATGCAAATGACAGTCTGTAAACGAAGAGGGCACATGGAAAAGACGGGACTCAATCAGGGCGGCCCTATTGTCTGCGGGCTTGAGGAAACGTAGGGGATTCGTATTATTTATTCTCGAAAATCCTACGAGCCTGCTCATGTCAACTCATTCTAAATTAGTTTTGAAGATTCCATCCAAATATCCCATTAAAGGAATCCATACTATTGAGTGACTTGAGGCGAAAAAGCGAGGGCGGTCTCATGTCATCAACTGGTTAAGGATCTTGTAAATCATCTCGCCACTGCTGTCGAAATTAATGAATCCCTTAACGCGTGTGCTATAACCGTTTGTGAGTAATGATAACGATACACTAATTAAGCTCCCTAATGTCATAATTTCATGAACAAAAATAAGATTTTTTCCACTCAAGCATATACATACTGAGGACGTTAACGATGACTCTGCGCCAAAAATTTATAGCTATGCTCGGCCGCAATAAATCCTCTCCTTCTCCATTGGCCCAAACCAAAACATTCATCAATATTAGACGGGAGAGAAAATAAAATTATTTCTGCCATCAAGACCACACATATACTCCTATTACTCTTGTCACTGCTGTCGTCATTGCCATCATCTCGAGGCTGCCAGTTGATGAAGACAGACAGTCGGAGGGATGTTCTATGTCCCTGACATTTTATCACTACAGATCACTACGTACGCATTACGAACTTGCTGTACATCTTAAAAAGGCCCAGGCCATTATTCAACGGATATTGCCCTCCATGTGTCAGACTTTCTATACATCTATGCGTGGCTTTTGTTTTCTCACGTACAGTGGTAACAGAACGTGGGGAAACAATGTACACTGACTGTTTTCCTATTGCTTTCACTGCTTCGTGGCACATAAACACAGAAATATCCCCAAATTATCGGGAAAGGCCGGCCTCTTTTGTGTCGGCCGCAGTAAATTTGCCTTCATTTTTTCCTCGTCACCATTCTAGCAACCTGAGGATATGAAGAAAATATGAACTACGGAGAAGCAGAGAACGGAACAGCATTACTGCTTGTGATGGCGTTGATGTTCAAGCTGCGATTAGCCCACTGAAAGTGACTCATCGATGTTCCCGCTTGGCAAAAGTTTCAGCGACAAATGACCCCAGTGAAATGGACTAACGGCAAACTGAATTATTTCCTCCGCCCAAGTTCTATCATGTCAGCTGGGTGATGTAGTTGAAAAAAGCACGCCTAGTCTAAATTGTAGTGCGATGTGACGGGATTCGCGTTAGGCTTTTATGCATGATGATTTCCCTATGTAATATACCCTAAGCTTAATGGGGAATCCATAATAACAGTTTCATGTCCGATACGGTCAGACTGGCAAGTTTACATGCTCTCACATGTGAGGATTTTCCTGTAAAATTTATGCAGACAGAAGCTCTTTGTTGACCGAAAACTTGGTCGGTATATGGACCTCGCACTGGTAGATGATGAGGGTTCCAGTATAGAATTGGGATGAAAATTAAACTTTGTATCGAACTTCTCCCCACTGTTGCTGGAGGGCAACGAAATGGAATATATTTAGAAAACTTTCCGTAATTGCGGCTGACTTTGAATGTCAAGGAACCTTTTATAAGGGAATACAAAGTAGAACTAACGATGTTCCATTTCATTGCCCAGCATGCATAAGTCAGGCGTATTGCTTGCTTTGACTGTTTTTCTATTATGATGAGCTTCTGCGATGCTGCCACTTACTTCTTTTCTATTCTTATTGCAGCGAATGGAAGCTCATTTCCGCCAGTACGAGACTTCCGTTCCTCTTCACCTACTACATACCGTATCCCTGATACACTTCGCCTTTCAACTTTCGCTCCATGAAATAAGAACCGCAGAGAACGCCGCTTCCAATGATCCTCAGACTTATCATCCTTCATAGCAATCCACGTACGCCCCACTAATGAGTTACCTAAGGGAATCCCCAACTAAAACTAAAGTGTGTTGTTCCCTTTTGCCCTCTTTCTCAACCACACAGAGGAGGCAAAGGGGGATCTTCATTACGAAGCCAAACGTTTCATTCATTTCCTTCTTTCCGACGTATTTTCCCGTCGCTGAAACCTTTTGTTTTCCTTCCGTTTCTCCATCCCCCATTGAAAGAAGAAGAAAAGAAGAAGTGGATTGGATTTATGCAGAATTTTGGAGAACACACACTACTCACAAACATGTTACATGTCTACGTTATAAAACGTCCATTGAATTTCCGCACGGTTACCTTTCCCAATAGATCTCCATCGCATGATACACACACAAAAAGACATCGTGCATAGCAAATTGACTGACCCAGCTGCACAAAAAAGACTGTGGCTGATGTTATGCTAGGAGGTCATTATGTGGCTCCACATATATTTTATGCCTCTACCCGAGACCGTTTACTCCTCCATCAGGTCTTGCATGATGTTAGGCTTCATAGCCCCGCGAAGTACACTCACCTGTGAGAATGAATCATTACACTTCTGTGGGCAAGCAGGTTACTCTGCATCCGCCCTGTAGTAACGCGACTCCAGTTCAGATTTTCATTCTCGCCTAACGTCCAAAAGCTCTTTTAATAGCCATTAAATGTGTTTACGCTAAATCCTTTAGAAGTTCATCATAAAAAAATTGTACCCATAGCGCAGTCTTCAAATACAAACATACAATTAGACCAAAAGAATCATAGTCATTCCGCACGTACGTGCATTCTCATAAATCGATGGATTATACGGGAAGATAAACTATGGCATTAGGAAGAACCTATGTGTCTATTTAGGACTAAAGTCCCGTGCGTAATGCTGGTGTCGGCTTACGGACGACGTCGACAAAGTCTGTATTTTCTCTTGCCGTGTTCATAATGGATCCCTGGAATATTCCAATGCATATTCGACGTGGAAAAGTTTTTGATTTGATGGGAGTTTAACGAATTAGCGCCTTTTATTTATCTTAACTTTTTATGTCTACTTCTGCCGATTTACTTTCTGCACAAGTAACCAAGTTTCGTGCTCGCACCTGACTTTCAAACAAAACGTACATACATAGAGTGCAGACACAAACATCCGTTCATTCATGGAAGGAAGTCTTGCTGTCTGCACTGCTCCCTCTAACTATTTAGGGGCCATGGAAGAGAGTTGTTCCAAAAGATGCTGTCCGGAGCATAGGCTGATATTCAAACACTGTTGCTTTGATCAATGGCAGCCTCTCGTTTATTCGTCTCTCTCTCTCTCTTTCTTTCGGTTTTCTTGGAATCACTATCAGGTCACTTGTGTAGTCAGGGATAAAAGGATAGGATAGGAGTTTTCCCCGGTGAAGCCATTTGGATGGTAATATAGAACGACTTATAAGTTACTATGGTGAGAACAAGTGCACTCAGTTGTATTCATTGGAAATGCTAGCACACATCTGTGGACAGCATTTTAACATATTCTTCCTCTCACTACTTCTCCAAACCTCGCTCGTTTTTCTTTTCAACGTCTATGTATTCTACTCGATCTTCATCAGACGGCTCGAGCAGAGGTTCGATGCTGGGAATACAAATTCAGAGTCCACCCTGTACGTATCTTTTCTGGTGATCTATGTCCTCTTTATTTGACTACTCGATTCTTCTATCTTTTCCTATTCAACACCTTCAAATGCCTGAGTGAGAAGTGTGAGTGAAAGCGTAGAGAAGATTTATGGCTCACTTGACTTAGTTATTCCAACTGTCACATAGTTGTTAATAATGGGAGGCTAGGCTGAAAAGAGAGGGAACAACTATGACGGAAGACGTGGAATTTTGTCGGAGATTCAGCTGACGCCAAGGGGTATTCCTGTGACCTACAGTTTTGATATTAATGTAAGTAATTGAGTCATGTGCGTGTATGTGCATAAGGCTGCCATAGCGTCGTATGGAGTTTCAGCATTAATTCAAATTGCTTCAGGGCTGAAATGGAAGACTAGACAAAGGAAGTGCATGAAGTAGACAATGCTGGCGTGACTGAACTCACAATTTAGCTCACACACACACTCACTTACATTGCTTCAAGTTAGCTTTAGCCAAGATTACATTACACAAACACATGCTCTTACTTGAACACATATACACGCTGATTGCTTTATTATAGAGTCTAATCAAAACTTATCCTGGGGTGGAAGCATGTTATGCACAGTAATGAAAGAATGACGGAGTGAGAGAGATGGGCCGGAAGTATACGAAGGCGTGAGGACGAGCTTGATATCTAAGGATGGTTGAATGTGCATGTGATAGTGCTCCTATAATTTGCTAGCGTTAAATCGGTAGTTGGACGCGAGGCATGGCCAAAGAGAATAATGTGAAGCCAGTTGGCCTGCATATTAGGTAGCCTACCAATTCTTCTTTACAACTATTCCTCATGCTTCGTAAAGAAATTGTTTAGAGGGCGGATGAGGCGGATTTGAAGGCGATTGTGTGCACAGAGTAACGTTGTAGTGCGGATTCTTTCATTCTACCTATGTATCGCTGTCAAAATAGGTAGAAACTCGGTGTGAATAGCATTTGCGATCAGTCGAAATTCCTCCTTTCTTCTTTTCAATTCCTTACATCTAGTTGGGCGCTCAACTTAGACAATTCAAAATAATACTTTCTGCACTTTTCTTATTTCATTCATGGTCATATTTTTCCCCGTTTCTGTACACAAAAGGCAAAGCAGCAGCTTTTTTTCCTATCAAAGGAAGAGAGGGTAGAAGAAAATTATTGGCGATAGAATTGGTAGCATGAAGGAAAAGGATTTTTCCGAAACAAAATATGCCCCTACTTCATCCATGCTTTCTCCCCGTTTTCCGATCTTCTCCTTCGGATCCTTGCTTGTCATACAGAATGTCTTTTAGTCTTCGATATCTTCTTTCATATTTCTCTGACCAAAGAGCCACTTTACATAAGCGCCTGCTCAGTTACATGTATGCGTGCATCCCACTTTCACTCAATCCTGCCAGACCTCCATCATGTTTGACAAATTAAATTTTTTACATATGAAAGCTGTGAGATTGAAGGCGGTTAGCGTGTGGCACTCTATGACTTCCTTGGAGGTTTCAGAGGGATACCATGGGGGATAGCAAGCTCAGAATCCAATCTGACTTTTCTCCCACAGCAGTCAGCGTCATCATAGTCCTTGTACTCGTCACCACTATCTTTCTGCATATCCCTTGCCTTGCAAATGAATCTTGTGTACATAAAGATGCTCCCAGCAGTGTATGCGCTTACCACACTGACATCGATGTGGAGTATTCTCATCACGAAATTAATCGGTAGCCAGTAATCAGTGTTCCATCATAGGTCCTCTTGCCAAGAATGTCATTGGGATTCTTGTGCATGGCTTTTATGTGGCCAATTCTCAATGTTTACAAGCACAGTATGCACTTCATATCCTTTCCTACCGTCTATCCCAATCACCCACATTGTTACACCACTGCGAGTATTCTCTTCAGGCCTTCATACGGAGCGAAGTTGTGCACTTAACGGCTTAGAAATGCTCCTGTAATTTCCCCAGTGACTTTTGTCCGTGGTCATATTTTGGTCTTGGATAACTCTTGTTCTTCCCAAAGCCAGGCATATCTACAGCAACCAAAGGGAGATCCAACTGCTGAACGAAATAATCCCAACGGACTGCGGCTCTTTTACCGATGGACCGCTCTTCTTTCTCCAACCTTCCCTCCAATGCTCCCTTGCCATGTCTAATAGCTCTTCACTACAACGTGGTAAAAGTTTTCGTTTGATTTCCTGTCCCCGTAGATTAATTAAGCGACCGGAAGGCAGAAGTCAAAGTTTGTCGGCAAAATTTTGTCACAGAGCTTTGGAAATATATTTGAAATTTGTGGTAGAACTGATTGAGAGTTGCCATGTAAATTCCTTTCAAGTTTAACAGAACAAAGCTGTTAGAAATGAGAAGAAAAGCATTCACTTCTCACAACGAGCATGAATCCCGTCCAAGTGAAACCATCTACTCTATCCATATCCCGCTTACGTGGATGTTCTGCCGTTGATTCGGATGCGAATACAGTTGAAGGATTCGGAAAGAGGAGAGAGTGTGCAGAGAAGAGTATGCCATCCGTTTTTCAGTGCAGATATGAGAAGATATGCCCATAATCTAATAGCATGACGATGTGATTTTATAAAAGATTCAGCTTCGCACCACCCGCTCAAACTCCCATACAATTCACAGCAGCCTTCAGTTCACCAAATTACCCTTTCTCTTCATCCTCCCTCCTCATCTTTGGTCAGCTCATGAGAAATATCTTTTGTGTGTCAAAAGAGAAAGTGACCGGGAGGAGGCAAGCTTGATGATTGACTCGGAGTTAAAAGAGTTCCATCATTGTCATCTCCCTCCACTGTCATACGTACTATGCGGGTGCGAGGACTAGTGGATGTGGTGCACAATAGGAATTCCTTCTTCCATTATTATGACATGGATCCTGCTACTTCATTGACATGCATGCATATGCCACCCCAAAGGACATCTCTGTTGCTTAGTGGAGCAAGGAAAGCAGAATGTCTAATATACGACCAATGTCATCCTTTCAGACATGCAGAATATCTCAGTGCGTCTATTTACAAGGGAAAAACGCACCTCGGCAAAGCACTTGACTGAATGAGCCATGTTTCCTGTGTAAATTTAACGAATAAACAGACGACTGGGTCCATTTGAATGTATCTGGGGACAGCTGAATAAGAGTGCCATGTATTTTTTCCGAGGTGACTCCTGGTGGTGGTTAAATACAGACGCCTAGTGCTCCTGTCCTACTTCCTGATGCCACAGATCATGGGATTTTGAAAGAAAAGGAAAGGGTTCTTTCCCATCATCACTCTACCCATCGGTTGGACAAAGTGTTCTTGACACATCACACACTCTAGCACATCCAAACTCATGCACTGAGGCAATCCCTCCACTTCTACCGTGCGGTCATTTGTGATGAAATTTGGCTACTTTTTGAGTGGAAACTAAGCCTAGCGACTTTGTGGAATAACTGAGCCCAAGCCGATCCGGGACCTATTTGTTGGTAAAGCCTAGGAAGACGTGTAAGGAATACGATGGATGGATGTCCAAATTATATCACATTCCCAATAGTATCCATCAGCATGGGAAATGAGGCATGTGTCGCATGAGTTGAGCTCCAAGTAAATTTGCATTTCACGTGTGTCTTGTCGTAATGCACTTCCTCTTGTCCTTATGTACCCGTGCTAATGTGGCCTCGAAGACGGATGAGCGGAGGTGCAAACGCAGGGCTGTGTCCTTACGCATGTTTCATTGCATCTCTATATGTGTCTTGCCAAATACTGTGAGAAAAGGCGATCTGGAGTATTCATCTTGACACAGGAGCAAGAGATGTTTCACAGAGCGTTAGCATGGATAGACTCTCAGTGTGAGGAGTGACAGGACGAGTGAGAGAATTATATGAGCGGAGAGGACAAGGGAAGAAGAAGAAGAGAGAGAGAGGTACTAAAAAATTGGAGGGAATGGCGGGTAGGTTGATGAATGCCCTCCGGTTTGATTGCCGCGAATAAGAGTTTTGGTGGCGTCTGCGAATTTGGCTAGGCCAAAAGGCAAGCTTGATAGGTCGGTCGATGGATGGATGTATACAGTGAGACTCACTGGCATGCACACTTTCTCTGCTGAGTATTTTCCAATGCCTTTCCACACTGGAACATCTTTCCCTTCGTAGTGACTCCTGCTGCCGCTGCTCTGCAGAACGCGGAATCGGTCCACAGCCAAGTATGGCTTCGCCATTTCTTCCTAAGTTTGGCTCACATGCAAACAGAACACGTAGGACTCAACACACACACTCACTTTACTCTCTCCCTCTTCTCTCTTCTTCTCTCTGCATCGTCAGTTCTCCTTCTTCATCACACCACCATCGTCACACTGCTCTCCCCACGTTCTGTCACTAGTTTCCCTTCTCAGTTTCTCCTCATAGCCCTGTCTCTCTTGTCCGTCTCTACACACAAAGTGTTGTTCCTGCTCAAAAGGAGGTCTGCAAGATTATTTTATCACGTCTAAGAGTAATTCATCCATGGTGCGAGCCAGTCAATAGCTTGGCGCAAGCCTGGGTAATAATAACAATATCCTTATTATAATAGTTCGTATGATTCAAGGCTGCAAGCAGACTATATATAGGCCCTCATATATAGTGCTTGTGAGTTGAAATGTGATTAGTGTTCAAGTGTGTGTGGTGATTTGTGTGGAGATCCAAGTTCAGCAAGAGGATTTAAACAGAGAGGACGTAGAGGAAAATGATTCGATTGTAGAGGCGAAAAGTGTGCGTAGAATTCCAGCAGGGAATACTCTCAGGGATGATGAGGGCGGTGAAGAAAGGACGTGGCATGACATGTGACTGACAACTTTGTCCCTCTTTTATTCTTGTCCTCCTCCTGTTCTAAGACGAATCAACGTCACCCTTCCGTCATGTGCTTTTTGTGGCTGTTGATTTTGACGCTATCCGGCGTCTGGTGGTCTCCTGCATTCTCGGGTAATCCGGATGCAAAGCGTCTATATGACGACCTTCTTTCTAATTACAATAAGCTCGTCCGGCCGGTCGTCAACACAACGGATAATCTCAAAGTTTGGATAAGACTGAAGCTCTCCCAGCTTATTGATGTGGTAAGGCTTTATCAATTCTTCCTAACTTTACGTATCGAATTGGTGCAGTTCCATTCTTTTTCAGTGTGTAAGTGTGAAATGCAATGTGCATGCGTGCCTATATATCCGCTTGTGTTTGGGTATCGCCGTTAACCTTATTTCACTTCTTACTGGGCTTGTCCTGTCTTCTGTCGTCTATAGGACTCGTAAAATTGGGGGGAAAAATCGTTACAGCTCCACTGTGAACCAGCAAATGTTCACCTTCTCTATCTCTCCTTCTTTCCCCACAGCCATAAATACACCATGAAGTTACTTTCACTACTTTCTACCCACTTTCTCCAGTTCTATCTCCCCTCCCTCTTGTGTCATGTAGACGGGAGAGAATCGTAATGGCAACATTCATAAAACAAGCTCAGAGTTATTAGTCAATCCCCACACAGACTCCTGAGAGAATATTAAAATCTCTACGCTCTAGTCCTTCCTCATTCTCTCTCTCCTAACCTCTCATCACTTCCATTCTGCAATCTCCCACAGTCTGCTACTTTTGGCTCTTACTTCGCTGGAATAAGTCGTTCTATTCAGTAATCATTAGTATCTTGAAAACAGTAGCTGGCCCAGTCAGGAACGTATGGATGGGTGGATTAATCTTACATGCACTGAGATGACCAATAAAAAGCACTCTTTTATGTCCTTCCCCATCAACCAGTGTTATTTTTCAAACTTATCTCGTTTAATGTCCCGTCCATTTTTACTTGTGATGTCCGACACCATTTCCCTCACTCTTACACACAGGCGCACACACTCCATCCACATGCTTCCACACACACATGACTGCGCCAATTTTCTCCATCTTGTTTCTCTATGGTCCTTGTTTTCGCTCTCTCTCTCTCTCTAATTTCTATTCATGCACGTAAGGGCATTACATACAAGGGTCACTACTTAGGGCAGAGTGCTCTTATACGATAGGAGAAATTTGCAGAAAAGAGCCTCTCGGCTGGTTGAATATGCTAAACTATACGAGTAGGATTGGAGCGTAGAGAGACAGAAGAGAGATCTGTTGAAATTTGAGACGTCATCCAATTAACAGGGTGGATTCGATCATACAAGTTAAAAGGGCGAGAACATATTGTTAGACAGCATTCGCTCTTTCCCTCACTACTGTCTCTCCTGGTGTGTAAGAGGATCGTAGATGGAAAAATTAAAGTTTCAGACCCATTTAACACTGGAGCATTGGCTCTTGCTATAATATAATACTGTGTGTAATAACATTACATAAAGGATTCAATCCCTTGTACCTACAACTTCCCTTCCAATTTACTTCCCAATGCCAACGGATATTTTCTACTCTACCTGCCTTTGATGATGATGAGGGCATGGGAAAGTCCGGCTTAAAATGGCTCTTTTAATTGACAGCCCCAGACAAAAAGCAACTACTTGTCGGGACCAGACTGGGTAACTTGAAGATAAGCACATGGTGAGAAAACTGGAATATGTAGGTTGTGGCGTAGGGACTTCAAATCAAGCAATTTCCCTCAAATATCAACCCTCCTGTTCTGTATTATAGACTTGAAAATAATTAAGGGAAATAGAAAGGTTTGACTTCCACGATTCCTTCCTGAGAAACTTGGTGAAGTGTAGTTGGAGAACGAGGAAGTTAGAGGTCTATTTTACCAAAACTAGTCTTATATCTTCTCCATACGTGACTGCTGCTAAGGTACGTTCAAATTAGAAAAAAAGGTATATAACAGCTCGGATGTCTTTGTGTACGAAGTTAAAATTATCTACTGAGCTAGGAATAAATAGTGTGAGAAGAATTCTAAGTAAACTTCGTTTCTCTGTAGGGAAAGAGAGAGAGAGAGAGCGGGGGGGACTGAAGGAATTGAAGAGGAAAAGAAGAAACGATAGAATAAAGGACCATTACTTTCACTAGAGAAAAAGAAAGAGTAAAATGTTGCTCGGAATAGGAAGAGGAACAGCAGGAGATTCGGGATATGCACACAACTCTGTAGGTTTTGCACACTTTGGCTTGGAGAAACCTTTCATCCTTTTACTGAAAGGAATAGGAAGACGGTATGAGGAAGAGCGTGTACGTTCAATTTAGGTCCTTCGTACCACCGATGGTTGCACAAATGGAAATCTTGTTCATGTATGGATGGAATTGGGTCTACACGAACATATAGAGACGTTGGGGTTCACATAGAAGAATTTCCCCGACCCCTCCATGATGACAAAAGTCGCAATACCCATGAGTTTCCAAAGGCAACATCCCTTCCTCGAGCCCTTCATCTCTCCCGCTGAAATTTCTGGTATGCGTGACTACATGAAAAGCTATGGGATAGTTAACACAATGTTGTGCAAGTTGAAATTTTATGGCTCAGGTGGTTGGCCAGAGTCAAGGAAAAGAATGGGAAAAGTTGTAGTAGTAACCTGTTTCCTTTTTCCTACACCCGTATCCTCCATTCTTCCTTGAAAATCGACATGCAAAGATGTACTACAACATAACACTCGTCGCAGCTCTGTTCGTACAAGATATGATGAGGGAGTGGTGTAGTGTACGTTAAGGTACTTAGTTTATTGCATTCTTTTAGGAAAACCGAACGAGTATGGAGGTAGACAGAAAGAAAGGAGAGATAGGGGAGATGAGACAAATTGTGTACACTTGGACGTTAAAGGAGAAAGTGAGGGAAAGGCTGTGTATATAATGTGCCCTTGCTATACTTCTACGTTCTCCTCTTGTCAAGCATGCATAACTACATACATGCGGGTAGGTTTTCAAGCATCAGCGTTTACGTAAACCTCCATGCGTTGGGTGATGCTTGATAGTAAAGGAGCGGATTGAAAGCCTTAGGCAACCTGAAGAATCCCTGGATTCAAATTGATGAAGATACGGTAATCCCATCATGAAGAAGGACCTTATTACCTTGGAGTAGTCAGTGATCATTTGTTATTTGATGACGGACTTTTGAATATTATGGCGAAAAATCTTTGCTTCCTTCTTCCATAATCTTTTTCTTTCCCTCCGAGCCATTGATCCAGTCCAGAACAGAAAGGCTGTGAAGATTCTCACGCCAAAGATACAAGCAAGCATCTTCGTCTTCCTCCTCTCCACTTCCATTCACCACCACCAAGAGCAAGAAAAACTAAAACACTGCACAACAGCCTTTTTTGCACACTCGTATACTCAGAAACAGCGTGAACTCACTCAGTGGGAAAGGCGATGTAGAGAAGTGATCAATCTTGAGTTCCATTCCAAGCACATTTCTAATGGTTTATGCTAAAAAGAGATATGTCCTTTTCCTTTTAGCCTGACTTATTTCTTTGAATTATTCTTCCTTCTCAACTGAATTTCCGCCTGAGTTAGAGGTAAAGGAGGCCGATAGGGAAGTGAGTGCATGCGTGCGTGCATCTCTTCCTGGATCTGTCTCGACCACAGAATTTTTCAACAACACGAGAATCATGGAGATCTCGATCTCGATGGATCCACTTCAGTCCTTGCCGTAAAGTCTCTCTTTTTAAAAGAGTAACGACTCAGAGTGAATTGTTTGTCCAACAATTTTTTAGCCTTGTTTTATATTCCATGAATATAAAAGTCAACCCTAGACAAATATTTTAATTGCAATATAGCAACTTTCCAGTAACAACTTGGATCATTAGGTCTGTAAGATACTACGATTTTAACAATCGATTTGTTTTACCAACGAAAAAAAACTTGTCTTGGCTAAGCCTTCCGTTGTGTCTTCCTGTCATCTCAGCATCACAGGCTTAGTTTAAATGATGAGTTTGACGTTGAATGATTGTTTAGCTTTCCTTTCTCACATTTGCATGGTACACTCATCCATTCCTTTTCTCTCTTTCTCTTTTCAGAATCTGAAGAACCAGATCATGACAACCAATCTATGGGTGGAGCAGGTACTCTCTTCTCACCAGTCTATCATCTTCTCTTTTCCCCTCCTTCTAACTCACCCACTCTTTTCTTTATTCATGTTGAAAAGTAGCTTAGCAAAGTGAATCCATAAGTCCTTGTTCTCTCTACGGCATTGGTGGTGCTGGTGGTAGGCGGAATGAAAAAATGAGAGGTAATTTTAGAAAGAAAGAAATCCGCAGTACAATCTCCAACCTTTAGCAGGTCGCACAATTATAATCTTCCACCCAGCTGGAGTTGATTTATGGGAGAACTGGAGAGAATGGATTTCTTTGAGATCTTCTACAATCTTCAGACTTGGATAGACTGTCTAACCTCCAAGCTCCACACTCGTTAAGACGCAAAGGATTCTGTACATCCACTCATCTTACCAGTGTACGCTGCAAAGAATTATGGCTACAAGGAGCAAATGACTGTGGAGCATTTTAATTTATGCCTTCAACGAGCAAGTTTTTTAATTCTTTCGGGAGGCAAAAAGGAATTGAAAGTCTTCAGTCAGTTCATTGAACCACCTCAACACATTAACCTGAACTTGAACTAAGATTCAGTGAGTAAAGGGAAAGAAAAAGAGAGAGAGTAAGGTAGGGCAATTTAATTCCGTTTAGACAGCAAAGTTAATGCGGATAAATTAATTCTGAAGAGAGCGACTCAGGCAATTCTTGGCTCGCTGAGCTGTCACCGACTTGAAACTTTAACTCTATAATAAGTCGGCAAAGTCTCTGAGAGCGGACTGGTTATTTTTAAGGGGACGATGGGATCCCTTTCTTCCATATTAATATTCATCTCCCATTTCTTCTGCTAACTGGTCCGAGTTGGTGCACCTCCGAAATGGTTTTCCCGCATCATCATGGCTAATGATATCCATTCCTCTAATGACTTGTCATTCTTATGGTAAATAATTGTGAGGAGACAGACGGAGAAAAGACCAACTTGAATGGGAAGCTTACCTTATGTATATTATATGAGTAGTCTGGTTGGAGAGATGTGTTGGTTAGCAGACATGGCCGTGGAATTCTCCCGCGAGTTTCACTAACGAATGTGAAGTGGAATGACTGTGAAAAGGAACAATTTTACGAATAGCAAATTTTGAGCAGGCACACTCACACCCAAACCTTACATTTCCATTTCTCCTTATCCTTCTGGAGATCTGGGATGAGCTGGAATGACTAGGATAAATCATCATCATTAATGGACATCCTCTGCTCCCAGATTTCTGCAAGCAAGATAAGGCTTATGGGGGTGATCAGTGACTGCGTTGGATGATTCTGTAAGTGACGAAAAAAAGTGGAAGGGGACTTGGTTGCTTCTGAACGTGCTACTCACTCAGTCAGCTCAATCTTTAGCCAAAGAACTTGCATCCAGTATGGAGCCAAGAGCTGAAAAAAACAAGGGAATTCATCCATATTAGTGATAAAGGATCGACCTGGGCGTCCTAGCCCTCACAACAGAGTTCCAAAAGTTGTTCTTCTCTCTTTTTCTTACCAAGTAGACGGGCAAGGGGCATTAATGCATTATTTGGTTGCTTCCTGCCACTACTTATCCAACGCTACGCTCCAGGCTCGGCATCGTAGCCAGCGAATGGATAGAGAAGAAAATTGGGAGGCTGACACTAAAGAAGTTTCCACTAGTGCACTGTAGTATCTCTTGGCCGTGATAAATTACCACAAAACCAGTGGACTACATGTACTATTCTCCGACTGTTTCGTCTAACTCCTCCAACTTGGCTGCACCTGAAGGAGAGAAATCAGAGAGATTACTTACGTAGCCATGGTCTCAACGATTCTTCTTCCCCCGTGTATAACTAGAGGGCCACAGAATAATGAAAGAAAACGTGAGGAATTTTCTGGGCGGTAAATAATTTCTCCGCCCCCATTCAGTCGCTTCCTCCGTCGTCGACATAGTTTTCTCGTCCTCAATCACAGAGTTTCATGTCACAACGAAGCTCACGCACTCCTTGTCTCTTCCTGCGTGCATCTCTTGGGAAAGGCATTCTGGGAATGAGATAAGGGACACACGAACCATCTTCAAGGACGCCTGCAGCGAAGCTCCACACTTTCGTCGTCAGAAAGGAAGTACTCGAAGGAAGTGATTTTTCTCGGAGCAAAGCCATCAGCTGAATTGTTAATGATCTCTTTGATATACGCTCCCTTTCCTTCTTCTAGTGGAGAAAGAATTCGCAATAAATGTCGATTTCTGATAAGCTTCCAAAAGACACGTTCACGTCCAACCTCTTCCTCTCCATCCGAGTGAAGGTGGAGGGGGAGAAGAGAGAATTGAGAAGACGAAGGATCGCATGCTACCTCTAACCTTGGTATGGGAATTTCATTGAAAAAACCCCACTGTAAAGGGCTGTTGAGAGGTTAAGGGAAAACCCCTTGTGTGTCCCAATCATTTAATCATAGCACTTGAGTGAATAATAGATAGCAGATGCTGTACATATGTGGCCCTCAGTGGTCCAACCAACTGGAGGTTGACAGACGAGAACCTCCTGGTCAGAACACATTCTATCAAAATTATTTGGCGAACCCAGCCATTTCCGCCACATCTATTATCGGCCGCTTGGCTAGCAAACATGTAAGGGACCCTGACGGCTGTTGGAAGAGAAATACTTACAGACACAGGCCAACCAAGAGAGAAACTGGTCTTGTGATTTCGAGGTTTGTTTCAGGCGTTCCCATAAAAGCTCTGATTTATAACACGTCCGCCGCCGCCGCCGTTCACTTCACAACATGGTCCTAGGGTGAAGCAAGAGAATTGATATAACATTTATTCCTAAATCTTACGATTATTAGGAGAGAAGAGAGAGAGAAAGCGGAAGCCTCTATAAGCTTAGACCAAATGTTCTCGCTATCACCACCACCACCATCATTGCCACAAACCTCCCAGATAGATAGAGGCAATATATTTTTTTTCCTCTTACTTGGTCACTTGAATGGTAGGTGGACTATATGGACATTGCCATTGCATTGCCAATGGTACACTGTAACGCCAAAGTCGTAAACATTATTGTAATTTTCTCAATTCAGCTGCCCAATGGCCATTAATTCTTCTCCTTTCCCCCTACTTCTTTTATGATGTGTCACCTATGATATGATTATTATTATGTGTAATGACGACACAATATAACAATGGGAATTGAATGTGATAATATGGACAGTCTTGGTACGACTACAAACTGATCTGGGATCCCAATGAGTATGGCGGGGTCAAGATGCTTCATGTGCCTTCTGACCACATTTGGCGACCTGACATTGTCCTGTACAACAAGTAAGTCCTCCATGCCCCTGTTTTCTGCTTTAAGTATTTCCTTTTCATTCTTGGGAAATAGGATTAATTTCAGGGTTCCATGTTCAGCACGAGTTCTATAACTGAATTCATTATCGAGCACTTTCACATGACAGCTCAAGTCATCATGACAGGATTACCAGCTGCCAGTCAGCTGTGAAAAGAGCGATTGCAAGCCATCAGAAACATTTGATTGTGTAGGAATATGTAGCAATTGATTATTCTTACAGAGCTTGAATGTTTGATTCTTTGGACAAGTTTCTTTTTTTCTCCTTCAGTATGCTTTGGCCTTGTATTTGCAGTGCTGATGGGAGCTTCGAGGTGACGTTGGCTACGAAAGCAACCTTACACCACAACGGATTGGTGGAGTGGAAGCCACCAGCCATTTACAAATCTTCCTGCGAAATCGACGTAGAATATTTCCCTTTCGATGAGCAAACGTGTATTCTAAAATTCGGCAGTTGGACTTACGATGGGTTTAAGGTGGATCTGCGACATCTCGAAGAGGTTGAAGGATCAAATGTGGTCGTATATGGAGTCGATCTGTCTGAATTTTACCCCTCAGTCGAGTGGGATATTTTAGAAGTACCCGCAGTGAGGTAAAACCTTCTACGTAGTTCATACAATTTCTATCGCTTTGTGTATTACTTACGTATATTTCCTGGAGATAATGTGTCTACTTGAGTTAACCAAGATATGGATGATATGAGAACGTGTGTATGTGTGTGTGTGTGTGATAGGAGCAGTGTCCCTTTTATGTGAATCTTTATAGCGTATTTATCTGAAATTCAAGGGGATTGTGCCAGGAGATGCCCGCTGCGTCTATCTATATTCCTCTTTAATAGTCACGACTTGGGATTTATTTGTTTGGACAAATGGTCCTATTACCATCCCACATGGCTCTCGCTATCCTTTGCTTTGACTTTTCCATCTCTTATTATGCTTCTGGCTTATTTCCATTTGTACCTACCTCCTGGAGCTTCATTTAATCATATGGTTTAGTAAGTAACGTATATAGTGGTACTTTGCCTGTCAGTGTGTGTTCGCAGAATATGCGTATGTATCAGGAGCGAATAGCGTAAACAAATAATGATGAGGATGTTAGTGAGTATAAAGTGAATGTTGAGGATAATGGGTAGATGTTTTATGTTGTTCTTCTTCCTCCATCATGACCATTGCCTTTGCCTTTCTATGGACAGGAACGAGAAGTTTTACACCTGCTGCGATGAGCCCTACCTAGACATCACATTCAACATAACGATGAGGCGGAAAACATTATTCTACACCGTAAATCTCATCATTCCCTGCATGGGAATATCCTTCCTAACCGTCTTGACGTTCTACCTGCCATCAGATTCCGGCGAAAAGGTGATTTAGCCTTTTTTTTCACATCCAGTCGAGCGCACTCCCGGTCCTTTAATGATTCCTCTGAGGTCTTTTCTATTCTTAGTGGCTCCACGGCGTGGAATCAAGTCCAGTGTGTCTTTTGTACACTGGAGTAATGAATCACACAAGCCCTGCCTATGGATCCTGCTTACATTTTCACTTCACTTCCTTCCCCTCCTCTTCTGGTCCTTTTCCTTTCTACCTCCTTCACCTTTACCGCTATTTTATTTTGCTCTTTCTCTCCATCTTCCCTTGGTTTGTTCTCTGCCCTGCAAAGGGAAAACCTTTGTGGCCCTTGCTGTACTAGATGAGCTTTTGTTTAGCACATTACATTTTCATTTTGATCCTTTCACAGTTTGCAGTTGAACCAGTTTTAAAGGATGACAGTACATGTGACTTAGTTGATTTCTGTATTCTATTGCAGGTGACTTTGGCAATCTCCATCCTTATTAGCCTTCATGTGTTCTTCCTCCTGGTTGTCGAAATCATTCCGCCAACAAGCTTAGTGGTCCCTTTACTGGGAAAATACCTTATATTTGCCATGATCTTGGTCTCAATCAGGTGAGATTGTATTTTATTTCATACGACATGGATTGGTTGGCAAAACCCTTTAATAGGCCTGCGTGTAGGAGTCTCTGTCAGTTTGGTTGTTATGTGGGTGGGGATAATTGTGTTTGTGACAATGGACAAAAAAGAAAGCGGGGTACATATATGCAATGGGGATGCGAAGACGGAACGAGAGTTTGTGCCAGTTCAGCAGGATGTATGCAGGAGAAGAACATGTGTCAGGCTCATCAGAACTTGTCTCTCTGCCTAATTTTTTGGCCCCAAAAAAGAGAGGAAGCGAATCAATAATGTGTTCGTATACAGAAACGTAGGGGGAGAAAGAAAGAGAGGGCCTGCTGGTGCTTTGTAGCTTGCAGGAGGATGATGGGAAAAAGTTTGCTTGCCGGGAGCTGTGGTGCAGAAGAGGAGGAGGATAATGCTACACTTTAGAACAACTAGTGGGAGTGATTGTACATGTATGCAGGCTGGAAGAAGGGTTAGTGTAGGGAAATACTTAAGCATAGAATGACGTGACGTCATGACAAAGTACTCTTATGTGCACTCAGTCAAGTCAGTCCACAGTTCGTTCTCCTTCCCGTCTTCCTCTTGTTCAACTTTCCCTCGAAAGGGATCCTCTTTGAGTCGGGAAATTGGAATTTCCAACTATGATTTTCAACCAACGTGTTTCCCTATGTGTGTTCTGAACGAATGCATGGAACTCATCTTGTCTTCGAGTACCTTTCAGCTTGTTCTGTCTATTTTTGTGCCGCGGGTGGGTCCCGTCTTTGAATATTTACTGTAATAAGCCGCCACCACCGCTGCTGCTCTTTCCATATCACCCACATCATTGTCAGTCTCCTCCTCTTTCTGATGGAAAGAAATATGTTCCCAAGTACTTTCTCTATCTGGCTCGAGTTTTATTATTTTTTTTGCATATTATTACATCAGTGACAGTGGGGAGAATTTTATGCAGCGTGTAAAGTTACGTGAAAGGAAATCGATAGGAGGCATCAGCTCATCTGCCTGCAGAATTGGGAGAAGGTTGAACCGTTTCCACATTTGGTCTCCGAGTTATATACTTTCCCAATGTCTCATATAAGTCTCTCTATAACCGCCAGCCAGCTCTACTACTTCCTCTTCTTCTTGTTGTTCACTTTAGCACTTGGCACTTTTTTTCGCCAAACTTTCCAACCAAGTTGTCGTCGCTGTAGAATAGAGATGAAGAAGAAAAAGGGGTCGTTTGGTTTGAACAAAGTTGTCTGATCTTCTTTTTTTTCTTCCTCTGCAGTATATGTGTGACCGTAGTGGTGTTGAACGTTCACTTCCGCTCACCACAGACGCATACGATGGCACCCTGGGTCCGTCGGGTCTTTCTCCACATCCTTCCCAGGCTCTTGGTGATGCGAAGACCTCATTACTGCATCGACACTCATCGGTAAGCTTATGTAGAAAGAGAGAGAGAAAGGGGAGGCAGACACAGCTTAGTGAAAGTATTAAAATCTCATCCCTCTCAACTCTCATTTTCATTCGTATGTCCGTTTTAAAGATTAACTTTGCTCGTTGCGCATTGGCCTGTTTACTCTCTTTGTTTATCCTTATCTCCTGCACAGCCCCTTTTGAATGCGTATACATGCGTGGGCACATTGCAGAGAAAATGCACCAACTTGTCTACTAGCTCTATGACGTCCTCTTCTTCTCCAATTCGGCTCGCACAATCCGTTACATTTGATGGTAGGGAACGAGAATAACGTTGATGCAATTTATTTGCAATTACTCGCATATACTTTACTGAGTGTGTGTAATTGGGCGAGGACTGGGGATTACCGGACGAGTCCATACTATACGTAAGGCTATGATTTTTGCTGCACTGACAGAAAGGAGCAGTGTATAGGGATTCAAGGCGTATCATCATCAAGTTCACTATCATCATCATCATCATCATTGCCGTCGTCATTGGGTGGGCCATGGGAATGATGGCTCTTGGGATGAGGAGAGAATTGAAGCCGTCTCATCCGCACAGCTTCTTTCATCTCACATTTCTGTCGTCATTTTCAACAGAGAAAAGTGGAGGGAGACGGAGCTTGCTAATAAATCCTCTCCTTCTCCTTAATGGACAATTTAAACTTTCTCATATCCATTTAGTCAGACGTATACGGATTGAATCCATGTGGGTAGTGGGGCATTCTTACGACGCACTGTGCACCAGAATTTTTTAGCTGTTCTGGGTGAGGCGACGGGTAAAAATTGAAGGACCCCTTCCTCCTGTAATTGCCAAGAACAGAAACAAAAAAAATTGCCAACTAGGACGTAAATTGAACGGGGCTGTGGTGAGGTAGTGAGACTGCGGAACTATGGGGAATCCTCAGGACGTCCGTCTACCTCACACGAAGGAATGAGGTGCGGCAATAACAATACTATTCAACTTTACAAGAATACATAACTTTCTTCGACTAAGTGCGTATGGGAATGTGGAAAAGGTTTTGGAGATATTTCCCCCATTCTTCTCTTCTTCTGAAGAAAGGAACGAAGCTGTGAGAGCTGTAGGAAGAAGGAATTCCTTCGTAGTTTTCTGTCTTCGCAGCTGTTAGACTCTATAGGCCCACCTGTACGGCAACGTATCCGTGCGTTTCCGTATTCTACCTTTTGTCAGGAAGACGAGGAAGATTTTGCATAAATCGCCGCCAACATTATTGTGACTGTAAACTTTCTCAGCTGGGTTCTCAGATTAATTCAGACATCGCTGGTTATTCCCATAGCCCCTGGAGGGAAAGGTGTAGTCCCAGGTTCCACGTACCAATAAACCATTGCATACATTGAAACCTTAAATTTACCCATATCTTCAATTGGATGAAGCGTCTCCATCCAATTGAAAAGGATACCCGTTGGGGGGAAGAAGATTCGCTCATTGTCGAACATTCTTGTCTCAAGCAAAGCTGTGAGAAAAAATCGTCATTGGGGACGTGAGGAAATGCTCGTGTGAGTGCGGCACTAAAACGCGCCTTTGGAGGAGTACGTTCGTAAAATGTCCTTGGAGGGTCGTAAGTCACTCGGTACTACTAAGCCACCAGTAAGGTAAATAAAAGGAGTGCGACTAACGAGCAGTAATGGGAATTTTGAACTCGATAATTGGTCGGAAGAAGGGAAGTTACTCATACGATCGCGATGCTTTAGCTTGGAGGAAACACGCAGGCAACAAGATGAATCAACGTGAAGGAATGTACGAGTGGACGTTTGTAAAGAATCTTTGTGCTACAGAGTAATTAAGGCGTATTAAAGTATCAATGCTCCTCGTTCTCTGTTCCAAAATGCCTGAATGGAAATGCAGTATGTGAGAAGGAAGAAAAATTCGTTCGTGGAAGGAGTGGGAGAGTGTAGGTCGTACGAGGAATCGGGGACGATGTGATAACAAATACTGAATGCATAGAAAAGAGCTGTACAATGTAAATGTACGTCGATGTATATCCAAGAGAATTGTGCCTAAAAATAACACAATAGTGTATTATGTGCTGTCTATGGAATTCCTAGGCAGGAATCAATTGAAATTAATTTACAGAGTTGATACTTATCACTATCATTTTTGGGCTCATATGAATGTAATGTGCATTTTTTGATTTCGCAGAAGCAAATGGAAAGAAAGTGTGCTGATGATTCGCACCGAGAATAGTTCCACGTTTCACACGGACAGCTTCTGGCCGGATGAATCCCCCAATGATATCCCGCCGAGGTCGCAGTCACCCTTGGAAGCCTGTTTACGAAGGTGTGTAATACCTATGCACTCTCATTATCTCAATGTAGTCTTAATTAAAAGCTCGCTATCCCTTCCATACGAACGACACTTGAGTCCATCTATGTTTAATCATTCTTCTCTACATCTCTCAACAAAGAATGAATGAGGCCGAGCCGAAACTCTGTGGTTTTCTAGGGGTCGAGCAGATTCTTTGTCTTCATAGTCTCATTTCAGCTCCCGACATTTCTTTACCCCTCTTCGTCTTGTATTGTTGAAAACAGTGAGTTTAACTATATTTGACTTGCTTTTTATATCCATCCCTCCTTTTTCTCTATTCTAGGTATTAATTTGAATTGTCACGTACTTTCAGTTGTTTCAAATAATGGAGGAATGTTAGGGTATGGATGCGAGCGTCTTTGTTATTCCAGCACGTATTTTCATGTTAGAATTCAAGCTGACTAGGTATTTTAAGAGCAAGTCATAGTATATTAGTCTGTGATAAAGGGGATGGACCAAGGAACGAGGAAGACATGGTCTTACCGGGGATTACTATTGTCTGGATGAAGACTTAAGAATCCATTTACCTTTACCGTTGTTCTGATAGTGTGAATGGACCTGGAAGGGAATTTCTTTCATGACTGGCCTTATTCAGTAACCCCGCTTCTCCGCCATCTCCGTCCAGAATAATCAAGAGAGTTTTAGCTTTACTCCGATACCGCTCATTTAATTCCACGTTGATTATTTGATTGGGAAAACATTTGTGAGGGAAGATGGTGCCTGTGTTTCTGAGGATCGATCAGTTAGGCCTTGGGAATGGTCTGGAACCTTTGTTCTCTGGAATTTTCTCATTGATACAGAAATTGCTAATCGAATAAAGTTAGGAAAGTTGGACAAGAGGTAGACATTTTGGAAGTTAAAAAGATAATCTAATCTTGGCATTGTTTCCGTCCTCCTTTATCGCTGTCTGTGCTGGCCAGGCTTGAATGCTGAAGGGCAACCGTGTCAGAAAGAGCAGGTAGGAGGAGAAATCAGCTTCTCTTCATCCGCAACCAATGATTTGTTGTCAGCTGAGATTATCCTTTGGATCCTATCAGTGGATATTAATGCCGCTTGCTGACTCCTTTCTCCCTAGTCTCTCTCTCTCTTCTTGCCCACTGAGTCAAAACAAATCGTAACCCACTGGATCCAATCTATTCGGATTCCAGCTCGGAAGGGATTCCACAATGTCGTCTTACCCATGTAGGCTCCACTTGACGTTTTAATGCAACTATGAGCTTGTCATATCCCTATGTGGTTACCATTCTCATCCACTAATTAAGCCATCAGAAAGCTACCTGAATGGTTGCCTCTCTTCACTCCTTATGCACACGTGCCAGGGCTCCGACCGTAGATTGTATCGACAGACATCACAAGTGCCTCCTCGGATGTGTACAGGAAAAAGTACCAGGAATTTATTGGGATGTTTCTACAGCCCTAGCGGGCACAAGTGCCCTCTCGTAGAGCCTTTGATATAGAACGAAATTAGATTACATTCAGGCAGATATTTCTACGTAACGAGCCCTTTCCCATACAAGCGTTCCTATTGCTACATAGTGAAGAGCCTTGGAAATGATCTGTTTTAATCCTTGTCTCATCTCCGAACCCGTCCAGTCTTCCGAGTATCTCAGTTATAAATGGTCACACTTTTGTAAATGCAACCCATTTATTCACGTCCGGCTCACTTGCCTCAGATTACGCCAGCTAGATTGGTTTAAATAATGAAATCCTTTCTCCTATTTTCCTTTCTCTTTCGTGCCCGAGCAACCGTCATAGATCTTCCCTATAGCCCCTAGTTTCCTTCTCACTCCATCCCTTCTGTTCCATTCTAGCTGGGAATGAGAAGAGTCTCTCTAGTGCCATCATGAGGAGCAACCAGGCAAGAGCCGTGTCAACATCTTATTTGATTACGCTATCCGAATATTCATGAGCAGTTTGTTCAATTTAAATGGGAAGTCTACCTTGGTGAATGGAGGCATTGATATGATTCTGTCCTCACTCTCTCTATCTCTCACGCTCTCTCTAATTCTATCTCTCTCCCGTCCTCTCCGCATACTAGTAGAGCAAGTGCAAATAAGTGACAGTTAATTATTTTACTGAATGGGAAATTCCGTATACGACTCTTCCTGCGGTTCTTTCTAGTGCTACTTACCACAAGCCTTTGAGTTCCTTATGGTGGGGATAACAAGATAAAAAGGGAGAGATAGCACAGAAAGAGACAGAGAGACATAGGCGACATGAAACATGCTGGTGGGGGAATCAGTGTCATATTTTGACTTTGAGTTGATACGGTAGAAGTAACACTATACGGATGAAGCTGTGGGAAATTTAGACGCTTTTTGTAGGATGGGAGGAGTGCAGTAAATGTTCTGTGAGCAAAGTACCCATTTAATTGAGAACAAATAGAGAATAGTTCGAGGCTCATACGCTGTTTAAAACTCTTGAGACTACTATTTCATCATTTACGACATCCTTTATACGTTCAGTGAGTATATTAAGAAGTTACATACATACATTCATATTTGTGGGAAGGATCAATAGGCAGAGAGAAATCGCACGTGGGATAACCTTATCCCCTTCGGAACAAAATATACACACGGATATCATGTGAAGATAAAGACGAGGAGGGGTGAAACAACTGCCATCCCAAATACGTTGATATCGTTGCTCCTACTAATGTTATTGGAACAAATAATGAGCAGCTCATTTTCCCAACTTCACTATGAGAATGAGAGGACAGGATTGGAATTATCCATCCCTGTATGATTACAATGAAATTGATAGGATTCTGCCCAGGTCCCTCACCAATTTCTGTAATGAAGGCCGTATTAGTTGGGTTATTAGAGAACGGATTATTGTTATGAGCTTGCGTGTGGAATATGTAGAGGTTTAATTATCTCAGGATCTTCCGAAGATATCAGTTTGCTGTTTTGTCGGGATGTGGATGAAATTGACATCCCTGAGAAATGAGATGTTTTTTTTCGCGTATGGCTCGAAGGAGACATTAAGTTGTTTGACAGTATGATTACGGCTGTATTGTGGTCTCTTCATTCCAGAATGGCTGACGAGACTGGAGGCTGTCGACTTCATGGCGGTTACCCAAGTTATGATGGCTCAACGGAGAGCTGGCTCCCGGATGACATGCTTCCACTACCCTCACCGCTCATTCCGAAAAACACCGTGCCCTGTTCGAACAGAACTTGCGTCCCGGATGTCCATCGTGCCTGTGCTGGTGTTCGTTTCATTGCCAGGCACACTCGTATACAAGAAGACTCGACAAAAGTAGGTGGTTCCTCCGCATGTTTGGCATTCTTTGGCACGTGCTCCACTATTCAATAACTTCTGGCTATTTGCAGTTTCAGTTTCATATTATCTTTGTCTGTTTGCATTTTTTTTCTATAAATATGTGCCCGGTGGAAGTCAACGGAGAGCATTGTATTGCATTGAACGTCGTAATGTTAGTCTGTTCTCTTTGCGCGCTTAGGTGAAGGAAGATTGGAAGTACGTGGCATTAGTCCTGGACAGACTTTTCCTCTGGATTTTCACATTGGCCGTGCTTGTAGGCACGGCTGGCATCATCCTTCAAGCTCCCTCCTTATATGACGATCGCGTTCCCATTGATAAAAGATTTTCAGACGTTGTCGGCTCGAAAAATATGATTCGCACCCGCGGTCGTCAGTAGTGTGTGTGTGTGTGTCTATGTGATGCTGCAACGCCAGCAGTAGCCAACAGCAGATGCATCAACAACAACAGTGGCCCAGTTTCTTTACAGACACAAATGTGTACATAGAAGTCTGGATCCTAAACAACAACTGTTTTTTCACGTCAAATATTGCCGCACCATTGCACAAGAAAAGACTTTATGGTGACTTCCACGGGGCCATTTCAAATTTGTGCTCGTTGCAGCTAACGACAAAGAGCCGTTCCGCATGATAGTTCAACTTCATAACTGTCCATTCCCGCCAGCTCAAACTCACTTTTCCAGGTACTGGTTGTTAGTTCGGAACTGAAGAAAGAAATTTCCAACATTTCTATAAACTTTTTGCAACTTGTGTTGTGTGCGTGCGTCATATGACAATGCAAAGTGGTTACTAGCAAATGATGAAACTGCTGATGATGACAAGGATAAGACATTATGTGGGCGAGTTTACAAGAGAGTACAGGATTGTATTCTCCAAACTACACGACTTCAACATGATAGTTAAAATAACATATACGAGGTGCTGTATCGTAAGGGAATACGATCAAATTTTTATAGCTAGATCATTTATTGAATAATAATATATGTACATGTTATATACACAGATATTATATAATGTTGTCCAGCCAAAGTATGTATCACTTAACATCTCCATCATCATATGAAATAATTTTCAACCATAGAATACAAAAGAGTACATCGGGTACATGAAAACATTCAATTTAACACGTGTAAACACGCAGTTATACACCCACACGCACACTATAATATCCCATCATGTCCCTGGCTAATTTAATTTCACCTTTATGAATGAAAATCAGGTCGTTACTCAAGTTATTACGCGATGAAAGCACAACGACTACGATACTGTTTCTTTTTGTTCACTCGCATGCCTTCATGTGCTCGCTTTGCTTTGAAGTAAGTATCCTCCATGTCTTTACGAGCCTGCATTTATAGCTTTGTACCTTGGTGCATAAGTGTATTGCATGCTGAACTTAATACCCTCATTCACTGGCTCCTGATAGCGGAGCCCAAGTTCATTTACGATCTATTGAAACTAAGATATCATCATGGATTGAGGGAAGAGGGAGCATTTTTTTCAATGGGAATCGTCTGAATGAAGTGAGAATCGTAAATTCATTGGAGCCGCAGAAATAAACTTTTCTTACTTTTCACTCTCGGGGATCCTATACGGGACCAAACTTGCATGAATTTATCTTACTGTAGGTTCCACTCTGTTGTCCTTATTACGTATTACATTCCCAGACTTGTGCAATAAGCCGCAGTCAGTTTTTAGTGTGCTTAAAGTATTTTAATAGAAAATAACAAAGTTGCTACGTAGTGAACTACGTTATTGGGACGAAGGATGCAAACAGAAATAAGATTCTTTCGTATACAGTTTGCAAGTTTCCGTTTCGCACAAGAAAGCGAAAGAGACGGGTGATATTGATGACATGGAAGAATTTACGTCAACCTCGCTTGAAGAACACTTGCAAACTCTGCACATGTGGGAAAATGGTTCTTGTAGCAAAGATCCGTTTGTCACCGTCATTTTGGTTGTGGGCATGATGCAAAGAAGACAACAAGATGATCTCTGGTGACTACTGATTTTTCATTGACATTGACATCCATACAGAAGACGGATGTGATCGTTGAAGATTCGTAGCACTCGATGATTCTGGTCCGAGAACCCAGACCTCTTCTCTCTCCGTCAACAGTGAAAGCATTCATAGATCAAAATTTTGTCGGACGATATGAATAAGACCGTTCATCTCGTTTCGTCACCAACGTCCTTTCGTTTTATCACAGTTACAAGGGGGACGATGATGAAGTTTGTTAATTGATTTATACATGCCGAGGGAGAGTGCGGATGGGCTATTTCATGCTCTACTTGCCACATGCACACAAGGCAGCTCAAGTGCTCCCAAACGGGCAACGTTGGGGAATTCATACTCGTTACACAGCACAGCATGTGGATGGGAGAGATGGAGGCGTCGGAAGTTGTTGTGTATGTTCGCGGGAGCGCTTATGACAGGAGACCAGCGACGTGGATGAGAACATTTTTGAAGCAACAGCAGAGCTTGAAGGGGAAAGCTGGTTGTCAAAACTGGGGGAAGGAACATCTCAATATTTCCCCACCCCTTCTCGCTCGCACGGACCGTCGTCCTCAAGTGTATGTACAAGAGTGGCCCAGCTTCTCTGCTTGACAATTTTTATTGCCTCTTACGTCAGTGAGAAAAATCAATTGAAGGCGAAGGAATAACATCTAATCAATCATCTTATGAAAGGGAAACACATTAGCTACGGACGGCTCTGACATTCAAGTAGGAGTAGTTCAAGTCAGTCGTCTTCTTCTCCTAGTCCTTCTTTTGGTGGAGCATGTCTTCTCTACAAAACTCGCCCATCAACAGCAAGTAACTACGGCCAAGTTTATGTGTCTACGTTCTGCTCGAGCTCCCATCAGTAATCAGTTATTTCCACTCCTGTAAATAGCTACTTTGTCACGCACTGCATGCCCAACATTTTTAGCACACACCTACACGCATGACTCCTACAATGTATGTCCTTCAAAATAAACTGTGATTTCCGCCAAGGGGGACAACAATACACACATCTACCCGCGTATCCAGTGAAAGTGGGAGTGACGAGACTTAAGAATGTTTGTGTATGTATACTACATTCAGTGTACTAAGTCGTCAGTTCCTGCTCAGCCCTCAGAAGAGGAGAATTGGAAGTGACACTTGGTATACATGTCTTTGTGATTGGATAACGTAGTACATAAATAAATAAATAAAGAAATCAGCGCTCACTTATAATTAACTAGGGGGACATGCGGGAGGAGAAAATATGATAATGTAGATGCCAAAAAAGTATTGTGTAATGATACGATAAGTAGCTGAGTAACATTCAAACAGTTGGATCAACAATGAAAATGTGTAAATAATAATGCCAAGGTCAGTTTGTAATGCTTAGTCTGTATACAAGGCTGTGTATGAAAAATACATTCAGTATGTTCTAACTCTTCACTTTCTTCATTTCTCATAAGTCAATCATTCATTACGCGAGAAATCTTAGATTTATCGTTTGCGCCATGACAATTTCAATAGCAATTCAATTCAAGATCAAGTCAAGATTTGATAATATTGAAATTCTAATTAGGGCATTATGGGTTTGGGCGGGCACTTTGTTGCATTAATTTCTGTCATGTTCCCCACTGCCGTTGGATGTCAAGTGATATGAAAAAAAAACTACGTGGAGGAGATCATCACTGAGATTTAATAACACATGGATTATTTACTTTACCAATTTGCAAGACGAAGCATAAATTGCATAGCCGCTCCTCTAATGTACAGAAGCATTTATGAGGCTGAGATATGAATCACGCGGTTGTACGTGCGTATGCATTTGTCACGAAGTTGGTTGCCATTGCCAGAAGATAAAACCTAGCACATTTGTCGGGAATCCCAGTAGTCACGAAGCCGAGGTAGAGGAGCAGTGAGACCACGTGTCATTCATAAAAGTATGGAATATAACGAGCTGACTAACAAGCTGAACGTTGCAGTTGCTGCCACCGTGATCAAACACCATCAGTCAGCTGAATATTAACGAGCGATGCTTCCCCATGAACATGCTAAAACGTCAGCGAAGAGGGAGACTAGATAATCATCAAAGTGAGTGTAACTGCCACGTACTAATAACTAAGCTCACTTGTATATCAACGGCTATGTCTACGTCGCACAAATAGATACATCTTGGAAATCTCAATTCCCACCACAGGACCATTACATTCAAAGGTTAATGCATGGGAAAATCTACACAAGCCACTTGTATGCATCCACGATGAGAGTAATGGTTAGATGGATGGAAATAGGACGGAGCACAAAGGTTTGGGAATCAGCACACAGGATCTCTTTAAATGTTTCACAGAGACGCATGAAATGACTGACGGAGAACAAACTGAAGTTAAGATGTCAGAAAATCAATCAATGCTGAAGTTCTTAAGAGGTAATTCACAATTTCAAACTCGTAGTGATAATAAGAGATGTTTTCCCTCAAGAGCTTCAGACTGAACTTCTAGAGCGATAGCTATTAGTTCTCAGCGACATAATTTACTGAAATAGCAGCTAATATGTCTATCATTAATAAGCATAATAATTTCATTCGCATAGAAGTAGTAATAGGACATGAAAAGCATAAATAGATATTTGTGGCGTGGCACATCAATATAGAAACATCAGAGGAAATACTGACATTTTTGAATCCACAAACATCAGAGGAAATACTGACATTTTTGAATCCACAAACATCAAGCGAAGTCAGCTCTCTTCTCTTGCTGAACTTTCTCTTCCACTTGCACATAAGCAAGAAAACTGAAACCTCATGCACATTATTATTAGTGGACTGTAGTCGGTACCAACATGATTTCTTCCGCTTCATAGCGACCAACGAACCAACAACGGAATGAGACTTAGTGCCGCTCCTGTTGAGCTAAACCACCCTTTGTCATTCCCCACTAGCTTTTATCATGAAGCTTGTGCTATCCGAATTTCCAGCTAGCTCCTGCTCAATATGTTTCTATTGCTTTCATTTAATTTGAACAGGCAGGTGAAATTTCCGGAATAAACTTGATCTTTGTGCGGAGCCACGACGTGAAGCGTTACAAAGTAAAGGAAGCACGAGGATGGAAATGTAATGATGATCTCTTATTAAAAATTTTCCTTTTTCTCTCTGAAGTTCCACACTATTATTTTACTTCCACTCAGAGAAGAGAAAGTTGAAGAAAATTCGGGACTGAATTGAGCACAGGCTTTTGCAACTACGTAGTACCGTAACAGGAAATAAGCACAGATGTACTTTGAACTGTATGCGTTCATCCTCTGCGTGTCGGCCTGTTCACATTCACTTGGTCCAAGTGGCCTGGAGAATGCGTGTGAGATAATTTTATCTGGGCAGAAAACAAGGAACGAGGTAGGCAGAAAATTGAGTAAGATAAAATTATGGGTTATGCTGCTGTAAGGTTTGAGATAGGACGAGGAGGCTAGCTGCAGACTTGAAGAGAGCTGTATGCATGATGTGCGTCCAATAGTAAAATAAGGTAACCGTAGAGAAAGCAGGTTAAAGCGCCTTGTGTGTGAGACCGGATCGATCTTGTTTTTCCAACTTGTTCATGCCATAGTAATCCATCCGGATGAGGAGGAATATGTGCAGGAAAATGCTGCGAGCAGAAGAGTCAGCCAGGCGTGTTTTTACTCTTTTAACTGTGTTTTTTCGCTTCAGCCTCGATGTTAATGAGTTTCTTGTTCCAAATCCAATGGGGACGAGAATTTACCAGGAGCAATTATACTGCTATTTTGTCAACATTTCGACCCACAAGTCTCCCTGCAGAATTCTTCTTCAATTCTTAGCCTCCAATCCCCCTCAGAAAATTCTCTCCGTGTTAATGATCCATGAGGAAAACCAAGTTGACTTAGAGGCCTCGGTGGTGTAGAAATTTTGTTTACGTACGTGGAGTAGCTTGGGCACATTTAGAACGTGTGTATGAGACAAGCATAAGTACAGGTGGTGTGTGCATGGAAGGATTTGGTGGAACAGACAGTCGCGTAGTACACTGATGCACGTGTGCCCCATAATATCCCCACGCCAGCAGGTAGCTTGGCCAACGAGAGCATTGGAATTATTAAGTTGAAATCAACCAGTTGTAACCTCCACCTCCAGCTCTTTCTAAAACTCTCTCTCTTTCTCTCTCTCACTCAGTTCAAAGAGACTCTAGGCCGGAAGCTGTGCGGAATGAAGAGAGGACGACGAAGGGAGTAATTAAGTAAAATGTCATTCTGACATGTGTGGCCTTACTAATGAATGGAGAGGTGAACCTCACAGCATGCATATTGCAGTTTATTTCAGACTACAGTCCAACAAACGCGGGATATTTTACATCTGCCGCCCTACTTGGGCCCAATTTCCACTCCCAAATCTGCTAATAATAGCCACACATATAATTTTGCCAACTTTATTATCATCCACGTTATTATTGCCAGTGGTGTAATTCCGCATGTATTATATGATGACCAAAGGAGCTACCGTTAGTTGGTGCTACCATAAGTTAGGAGTTACTGTGAGGAATTCTATTTAGAATATTGATGATCTCCGTATTAGATAAACTTGGCGAGATGTGAAGCCTGTAATAAAGTAACTTTTCTGTACTCTCTCCCTCTATCTATCTGTTCCTTTTGCTTCCTATCACGAGCTCCCAGGAATATCTGGAGAGTTGAAATAGTCGTTGTGATGGTAATTTTTCAAATGGAAACTTCTTACGAACACCTTTGGTTGAGGGAGGAAAGTCCTGTATGAGATGTAATCAATGATGTTACCCCATTTGCTTTAGCTGCTGATGTTGTTAACTATATTGTGAGGAGGGGATGCTTTTCCTATTTATCTACGGAATTCTATTGTTCCTTTGTTAACCGAGAGAAGTATAGCATAGGCATACAAAACAACAAGAGCGTCACATACGCATTCACTGAGTTTCCAACTTGCTCTCTACTCCTGACACCATTCAAACTTACGACTATTTTTCTCACTCACGCTTCGCTCCTCTTTGCCCAACAAGATGAAGAAGAAGGAAGGAAATTTAGAACTCTAGTTTTTTTCCCTTCTTTTCACCAATGGATACATGTACATACAATACTTCGTGGAATTATTAGGCAAGAGGAAAAAGAGTTTTTAAAAAAGACAAACTTGTCTAATGAAGTAAAAGTAGCATGATAGTTAAGTCTATTATGGGATCAGGATAATGAAGGGAATCCCCCAGGGCTGAGTAAGCTTACACAGAGATTGAGAAATTCGATTCAATCGTACGGTGATATCGCTTAGTCTTCGTCTTTTTAGGTCTTCTATTTGTTTGTCATCTCAAACTAGTTTGGGGTTCATCATGATGTCTGCGTCTCCGTCCTCTCCGTTGACAACAACGACTTCCTGCTCGAAAACGAGGCGGAATCAAGCTTTTCACTTGAATTGATTCCCTACAAGTTAGAATTTGATTCCTATTTCCAAATAACTTGTCCAATTTTCCTTCTTGCCCGCAGGAAAAAAGGGATATGATGAGTTCCTCCAGTTTTTTACACAACTGTTTGTACATAGTCACATATCTTTAACGTGATATTTCTAGTCGAAGTCCCCTACACTTTCCTGTAGTGAGTTTCACTTAGTTTCTTTGCGATTACTCACTTTCTCCCAGTGCTTCGTGTTGTATAAAGCTTTCCCAACTTGTCTTCGCCCTGTCAGCTATGATCAGCAAACTTATCTTTTAACTAGCAAGTACACACAAGCCATGAGCAACTTGGAGTTTGACATGAAAACATATTTTTAAATAATGACACGTCACTTGCAGTTCATTCTGAAAGTGCTTCGCTCAGTTTCTGCAGAGAAAGTTGTGCACTTGCTAAAGAATTTGTGTTTGTTCAGACGGCTGTCAGGGGTTGGGTAGTATAATGGGGTTGTGAGCTTCTCGGGATACATGAGCAGGGTGAGATTGCCCTATGAAATACTGTGTGATTTCCCAGAAAGGTGTATAGGGCAGGAGCAGTCTCTGTATATTGGGCCAGCCATTTGTACAGTATTGTTTCAGGTGTGTTTAAAGTTTTCGTTTGCGCAAGCTACTCCACTCTATCCTTTGGCTCGTTTGAATCCAAGGCATCTGCGAGTGTATTGGAAGAGAGCTGATTGTTCCGCTCTGGAAATTCCAGACGTGCCATACGGCAAGCCAACTTGAATATACACAGAGGATCAAAGAGAAGTGAAAATGGCTTGATTTTGACTTGAGAATTTTTTGTTTTCTCTCTCTCTCTCTTTTCCCTTTCCTTCTTCCATCATTTGATAGGAGGAATAGAAAACCTCAAATATTATTGGTGAGAGAGGAGAGAAAAGGTGTAAAAGGAAGAAATTCGGATCAATACAAGTTCCTTTCTCCGTCTCTCTTTCTCTCGTCTTGGCTTCCTTTTTGTACACTTGAGCACGGTGTTCCGCATCACAAGTGCCTTTGATTCGTTTCTCAGAGGAGAGAGCAGAAGAAGCCTTGGTTTCACAGTCTAGATTGTTGGTTGGCACAACCAGCCAGAAAGCAGCGTGGATGCATGTATAGAGTCATGTAAAGCAGCCGAGTGTGGAAGTGAACAAGGGATTCCAGTGAAGACATGTTCATTCATTCCAAGGAATTTACCTTCTCTACCCAGCTATGGGATGAAGAAAGAGAGAAAGTGAAAGCAACTGGTCTGGTCGTCTAGCCAAGCTATGATATCATACAAATACACAAGAGCCCAACTCTACACTAGTCTCTCGTCGCTACTACAACTTCTTCACACTTACAGGTATCATCACAAGCGTCATAGAACCCTCTCATGAGATATAATTTCCTTGTTTTTGTCCACTCTTAAGTGTCTGTTGACAAATGGGACTCCTCTCTCTCTCTCATTGCATTTCTCTGCAAGGACCTTTAAATTTCGGCCCCCAGCCGATGAAAAACAAATAGAAGGATGGGGAAAAGAGGAATTCACTCTCATTTACCCTCCAAGCATTGTGCAGCTCACATGCTGGTGGGTGTAATTAGAATGGAAAATCTATGTGTGTGTCTCAAGGCTTGTGATTTGGGCGGGTGCCAACTTGATCAAGAAGGTGCTGTGAGGGGCATTAGAGAAAGTTATCATCACAGTTTACCATAATGTAACAAATAAGGTGGCAATGGATAAATATTCATGCCTCCATCGGCCCTAACTGTGTTCTAGTCATCAAGTTTTGTGATCGCTTTGCTTATTTAGCCATATGCTTGCTCTTCTCACGTGTCTGTGTACCTGCCGCCTTAGTAAATTTCGCCTTCTGCTTTTGCAACTCTCATGTTGTACTTGCTTATTCACCGGAGCCAGGGGAAAGCTTTGCACTAAATCTGTCATCCGATCACTTGGCGAAAGCAATAGTAGACTATTTTTTTAGACCACTGTAGATTGAACACGCTAAAGTGAACATTATTTTAGACACGGAGACAATGTGTAGATGGAACATTAAGTTGGCTTACGTTCATGCCCTCCACGACCAACAGCACAAGCAGTGAAAAATACATACATATTCAATGTCAACAAAGGGGCTCTGACTCGGGCCAAGTAGTTTGTTGTTGGAAGGATCCCAGATTAGATTTAATGTGCAGGTACGTAGTCAGTGTTGTGGCACAAATCCAACTCATTCTCTCTATCACCTTCCAGCAGAGGCATTTGATAGATTCTCCTTTGAAATGCATACCAAAGTTCCAAAATGTATTCAAGTGAAACAACTTGGGCCAACTTTGGTCACAGTCTACATGGCTTTCTCCTCTAACTTTTCTCTCTGTCTGTATTGATTTTCAGACTACAGGCTGGTTGAGCCAGCTACCATTGCAATATAAGCCATCTCTCCTTCAGTTTCTCTTGAGGTGTGTGAAGACGAAAGGGACGAAGCAGAGCAGGCTGAAAAATAGCTACATCCCATTGATTTAACTCAATCGTGGAAGTAAACAAGCACTTAGGGGAATCTATTTAATGTTTAATTTTGTTTGCACTCTTTCCCTTCAAATACACTGTGTGAAATCTCGGTCGACCTATTTGTAAGTGTGTGGCAGAGAAGGAGGAGGGTGAAAAGTCTTAGACAAACTGATGGCACCAGTAGGAGCATCTCAAGAGGACGGAAGGGTGGGAAGATCAAGAACTCTTGCAAAGACTCCGCACGGTAGAATGTGTAGTGAAGATTATAACCTCACATATGCACGCCTGTAATTTATGTACCCTGCGACTTTGAACAAGGACAGATGGGCTCTATTTTCCATCACTTGACGTTCTAGGAAATGCTTTCGTTTTTCCGACGGTCCGTCCAAGTGCGTCCACAGTCTTCCTTGATGTTATCCTTTTTGGCTCTTGCTGTTGCTACTTCCTAGAAAATTCCAAGTAGACTTTCAGAATTAAAGTAACAGAGAAAGTGGAGCATTGGATCAAGGAAGAGTGCAGGGAACGGTTCGCCATGCTTAATGTATTACAGCAGCAGCATAATTTTCTGCCCTTGACTGAGCCGATGTTGCTGCTATAAAAGACAATGTTGTTATAAAGCTGCACTGCCCATACATTTGCCACAGCACTCAGCACTCTTGTATTGCTTTTCCTGCATCTCCTTGCATTACACTCATTTTCCTCCCATCTTTTGAATATTGTGGAGGAAATTTTATGGGGGAAACTTTGGCATTATTACCACACACAAGTCTTTCTCAATGCTCATCCTGGGTAGAAGCCACAACTTGGTGGGGAGAGGAAGAAAAGACAGAGAATCTCTACGGGCCGTTAATTCCTCGCGGTTCCTTCATTTGCAAGTCATGTGTGCAAGTGCGGAAACTAGGACGGAAACTGACGGTTGGTTGGCAAGAAATGATTCCCGTCCTGCAAGTATCAAGAGCTCAAATCTTGGTCAAGTCACTGCCGATTTCCTCCCAGAAATCATCAGCCGACATGAAGAAAAAAAAAGAAGAAAAGGGGATAAAATTGAACAACCTTGGGCATCTACTGAACTCTTGAGAGGGAAAGGTTTTGGATGGAACAAGATGTTAGGGAAAACCACTGAAACTACTGCACACCGGCCAAGCTAAGTTCATTCAAGGTAAATAAACTTCTCGTTTGAGCTTTTATAGGAAATTCGACACCGGAGAGAGAGAGGAAAAGCTTTCAGGCTTTCTTACATATACAAGTTTTCCATCAAAGCGTCCATCTTAGCCCCTCAGCCAT
The DNA here is from genome assembly GCA_034698825.1 of Deuterosminthurus bicinctus. Taxonomy (NCBI): domain Eukaryota; kingdom Metazoa; phylum Arthropoda; class Collembola; order Symphypleona; family Bourletiellidae; genus Deuterosminthurus; species Deuterosminthurus bicinctus. The sequence goes on from JAQIWI010000012.1 coordinate 129,735, forward strand.
ATTCCTTGAATCGTATTTCACATGAAATAGAACAGTAGTAGCTACCCATGCTCAAGTAGCCCACTTCCTCTTTCACTCTCTGTCTCCTTCTTTCCTACTCGCTCTCATAGTAAGTGCAGTATTTATTGACCGACGTTTTTCTTCTTTTTGTGATAAGAAAGAACCTGAATCGGGATATAGCTGAGAGTGTAGATTAGAGAGGGCAGGAGAGAGAATCGTTGGAGGCGATTCTTCCTTCCATTTTGTCCTGCATCCTTATATACGCCTTACCGCGCTTCAACACATTCTTCCTCAAGTTTTATGAAGCATTTTCCTGTAAAATTTATTCAAGCACTTGAATACATTACCCAAAACTCGCTATTGCAGGGTCGGAGTTGAATTGTGGGGTGATGATGGTCTTGTGTTCGTCTCCAGGCCTGCGTAAACACTTGACATTATGTGTATCCGTCCGCTTAAAACCCGCTTGCGAGGGCATTTTAAAGTTTAAGTGTGCACATCGTGTGTGCGTCTGCATTTAAAAATGTGTTCATGTGTGCTATGCAATGAGGAAGTATACGAAAAACCACACAGGCTCATTAGAAGCTCTACTCTGCGACTCCATTCACCCTTTGCTTGACGTGGCAACCAACAAAGCCCCCACCCACCCATCCCTTTGCATTCATATTCCAAATATTCTTCAAGGGAAATCCCTTTGTTAGCAGACAATAGATCCTGCCTTAGCTTACTTTATACTCTTTCTTCCAAGGAGCAGAATGTCTTAAGAAAACAATGACTGATTTTGCCAAGGAAAGTACGCAGTCTAATGTGGAGGGTGAATGCGCGAGCAGATCTGGCTCATGTCAAAGGGAAATTATTACGATGCCTTGAGTGGAATTGAAAACGACCTTGGAGACTTTCAGATGGGAGCTGTTTTAATTTCTGTAAAAACAAAGCATCCTCCACTCCCACTTCTGCTCTGTCTGCAGGCAATATGGCACGAGTCAAAGAGAATAGTATGTGATTCTAGCAAGCGAGCGAGAAAGAGACTGAAGAGGAATAAAATGTGACCCGAACAGGCGGTGGACTTAGAACATAAAAAACTGAGTTTAAATTGCACGCCTACCCGACGAAGGGCTTAATAAGGTCGTTCCAACACACTTTCCACTTTCAGTGGGCAAAGCTTTTGCATTAAAGCCGACGTTATAACTCAAGCTAGTCTGTGGAAAGTATGTAGCTTCACGTGCTAATCGTATGAACTGTGCGAGAGAGAAAGAGAGGAAGAGCCATAATTCATTATTGCAAGCGAAGCCGACTCAAAATTACTCTATCCTTTCGGTCTACCTTAGTTGAAAGAGCGTGGGGCATGAGAGATAGAAGACTAGAGGAACAATAAAGCTTGCTACGTTCCAATGCTTTACACTTTCTCTCTACTCCTCCTTCTCTGCAAAGCCTTTTTAATCCCTTCAACTTATCTTTCGAATACATTCCATCTGAATAACAATTTTCCAAGTTAGCACCCGCCGTAGAGGCAGAGAGAACTCTATCCTCAGTGTCGTTGGAATGCAAAGGCTTACTCTTCTTTGTATGTCCACACTTCCTTCATCATCCTCTGGCGTCTGCTGCCTTGCAAGTAGAAGCAATTGTGAAGATGCAGAGTAATCATAATAATTTTAAGAGAGAGAGACATATGGAGTCTATTCTGGATGCATCGTCATCTTTAGCAAACCCTTCATCATCATTTCTCCTTCATGGTGCAATGAGTTCATGTGTATACTGGCGAAGGAAATCAGTGGCTTTATCACTAGCTCAACAGCCGCATATGTAGTGCCGTAAATTAGAGGAAGAGAAAGAAAGAAGACAAGAGCTCTCATATTGCCAGCCACTTAGGCCGCGTGTAACGTGTGATATCATGATATCTCTAGCTTGATTTCGAGGTGAACGTAAGTGTCGGCACATCTGTGGTCTCCTAGACAGTCTTCCCTACACCACGATTTTGATCAAACCAACTGCGACATTAATTTCACCATTCCTTGCTTGGGAAAAATTCGGGGAAAATTGTATTGGATGTCAGACTGTGGCCCGAGGCGGCATATTAATATCAACAAATACATACGCCCTAAGACGTTGGGATAATATATGGATGACAGGGGCAGGAAGACACGGAGAAAGGAGGAAGTGATGGGGAAGTGTTTAGGGATTCATCTCTCGAGTATTTTTGTAGATTCCCTTCATACTAGATGTGATTCCTCCGCAGGGCAGGATCGAGGCCAAAGGTAATCGCTTGTAACGGCTGAGACATGAGGCAATACGCAGCTGTTGTCAAAGCAAGTAATTTCCAATAGTTCACATTTTAAAGTATCCTTTAGCAATTGCAATAAAAATTTCCCTTGTACCACCTCTTCCTCTTGTCTCTTGTCGGGTCTTTATGAGTCTTGCCATTGTGAAGATACGTGGGAGAATGCTTGGATTAACTACAAGTCGTAAAAGATGCGGAAAATTTCCTAGGGAAATTTACTGTCAGTTTCTCTCTCTCCCCATTCTTCTCCCTCAGTATGGATACGTCTTTGTGGGAGCATACTTTTTCAAAAGAACAACAACAGCAGAGAAGTGAGCGAGTATTTTTTTTACTAGATTTCCAACCATGTTAAGGAGATGAGCGCACCGACTTGACGCCATAAGAAAAACAAGATTGGCCATTCTTCTGGCCAAATTTATAAGATATACTCAACAAGGAATATTTTACCCTTTCGAACTCGTCTGTTTTAACGAGATCAGTTGAGTGTATGTGTTGATCAGGAGGAAAATTCTCCTCCCCTGCAGGACTGAATGGAGTACCTCAGATTCTTTGTAGAAAGTTAAGAAATCAGGAAATCAGAATGGAGAGTAGGAAGCCTTGCTTTAGAAACATTTCTCTATTTCCTATCTCCTTCTGTCTTTCACTCACTCTCTTTACTTTCTCTCATGTGTATAGTCGTCTCGGTTTCATTCTGACAGCTGGTGCGTTACATATGTATGAGGCCACGCTCATTCATTCCCTTCCCCACTCGGCTTTCTTCCTGCCGTTGGCAAAAGTCAAAAAAGACAATCAGTGGAAAAATATCCTCCGTACTTTTTCAGTATTCAGTCAGTCAAGCTTTCATTTTTTCCTTTCTTCCATCTTTTACTTGTTATAATCTGAAAGAATAAATTCTCAGTAGTCACGTCTGTATCTTATGTATGTAGAAAAAAATATTATGTCATGTTAAAAATTATACAGGGATTATTACTTGCATCGCAAGAGATTTCCTCGTATGCCTCAGAGGCTTGTTGGGGCCTGTAAGAAAAGATACTTTCTTTGTTCACATGAATATTGCTAGGTTGTCTTAAATTTCCTTATATCATTCATTACGAGCAGGGGCCGAATAAAACATCAACTAACCTCCATCCCAGTACTCTGATTTCAAAAGAAAAACTGCAGCTTTTTTTTTGTAGAATTAGTTTTATTATTGTCGGTGGTCACAACTTGTTTGCTGAATCAGTTGAGGTGGTTGACCACGATGACACAGATGAATAGGGTCATGGATATGAGTGTGCTTATATGCGTTTGGGGTAAGGTAACTAAAGTGGAACAATTATGCGGTGTGCCACTGCACTTTGTCTGCCTTTCGTTATCCATTATCCAGTTGGCCAAGAAGAACATGATATGTTACAAGTGAGCAGGGCTTGTAGTAAAACTCTACAGTGAGTGTAGACTTGATTTATACTTCCCGTCTTACTTAAACACACAAAGGAGCTTGTACGAGATGGCGGTCGTCCTGTAACTAACAGCGTTTGTGCTTGCTGTAATGTGAGGCGGAAATAATGTTGGGAGCATGTACAGAATTACTTGGAAAGGACCTGCTGGAAGGACACGACCATTCCACTGAGGATTTATACTGGAAACTTTTTCAATTCTTTAAAAGTGCGGGAGAGGAACGGGAGAACGTATTGGCAGGCAATCTAAGGTAAGAAGGCTCTCCTACGGAGTGTGCCCTCCCTTCCACCAAGGCTTCTGCTTTAAAGGGGGACAGAAAGCTGTCCAACGTGGTGTTGGGACAAAACAAAGCTGCAAGTATTACCAATCCTTGAGAAGGCATACGTATAGAAGTACTGGCGTAGAAATAGCTGTATAGTGAGGCTTGAGTGCTGTCACCCCTAATCACATTGTGCAACTACTTGCCACGCTAACGAAATCAGGAGGAGAAAGTAGGTGAGTGTGTGTGTGTGTGCACAGACTACTACAGAAGAAAGGATTACTATTGCCGGAAATCAATGGAGAGGCACTTGCTTCACTAAGTTACAACCTCCCAGGACATATACTAATGCACATATCTATTTTTCTACTTTACCTTTTGGCTGGCGAAATGCCTGGTCCACTCAGAAAATCTCTCCGAAGACCTTGGGAGCACTTGCTTTTATGATAACGTATAGTGACTACGGGAGAAGGAGGTTGGCTACGACGAGAGGGACAAGAAGAGGACAACGAAGGCGAAACTACTATGAGTGATAATCATGGCATAATACTTACTATCCCTTTTCTCAGACTTCTATAAACATAGACGTCACAATGAGAGTCCTTTCACAAAGAAGAAGGGCAGGCAGGCATACATCTGAAATTGAATCCAGTACAAAATGTCCACATTGTACAGATGTGAACACGAACTAACTGAATTTCTCACTAAAAGTTTCTCTGCCAGACTGACGCACGTTTAAATTTCATCTCATCACAGAGCACAAATAAGCCTACAACACCGTACATACTACACGCATATGCATATACTACATATATGTAATTACATGGACCAACAGAATTGACAGCGCGAAGACGATGATGTTGCTGCTTTTATTTACATTGAGCCCTTATATTCCTGCATTTTTCACACATTGTCAGTCATAATAAATATAACCGTCGAGGAAGACAGGAAGATTGTGTGCGTGATAACGGCGGAGGGAAAGCAGTTCTAACTGAGTCAATCAGAAATGGCGTGCACACAAGCCATCTCATTTTTGTCCAGAGACTAAGTCGTCGTGTGAAAAGAGTACACAACAGCTAGCATTGTGTGTAAGACAGCTTTCTTGAAGCCTCCTTTACCATCACAACCCACGGGACTCGAGGATTAGTTGATGGGGACATTTAACTACTTCCACGGAAGCCGTCAAGAACCTTCGTACATAACTTTGATCACACGTCTGACTCACTTCCTGCCTGTGATTGCTCTTCCGCCAGCTTTGATTTTCCCTCTCCCTCGCCTTGCTTCTCTTTCTCTTCTTCCTACAGGAAATAATTACTCTGGTCATTTCCCTGCGACCATGCAAGCCACATGTGTGATGATGAGGATGACGGTCGGTGATAGTTGCTAGATGAGAACAATAACCAAGCCGAAAGTATTTCATGGCTCATAAAAGTCCAATTCATACCGCCCTCGCAGCAGTGGCACAGGAGCATCCATTGTTATTGCAAGTCTTTATGAATTTGATGGATCATAATAGCTCGTCAGTGTGTGTGTGTGTGTGTGTGTGTGTGTGTGTGTGTATGTGTGAGTGTGTGTGCGTGTGCTCGAGCCTTTTTCATTTTGCTCGTCAAAGCATCTCTGTTGTTACTGAGAAGCAATTTCCTCCATAGCAAGCTTGCTAAGCTAAAAGGAATGTGGGCTACGATACCCATCAATCACTTCCACTGAACCTTTGATCTGGAGGAAGATTAATTAATTGTGATCCAAGTAGAGCGACTATGTGAATTCACATCTTTTTTTTCTGTCCTTCCTCCTCTTCATCTTCATCCCTGTGAGACTGAGTGCATGCAGAAGCATTGTTCTTCTTTGCGCTCCCATCATCTTCCTTGGCCCTCTAAAATTTCTCCTCCTCCTTCTTATCCTTTGAACACACAAGACAAGTCTCAAAGTTTTCCGACCTCACAATTCTGGCTCCTTTTTTCTCATATATTTTACGGGCCAAGGATTTTCCTTTCATCGTTCACACAGACGTGAGGAAAAAAGATCATTGATAAAGAAAGTCTGGAAGTTTTGGGCACTCGGAAGTCAGGGGTTTGGACAGTCAACTTGCACACACACACACACACAACACTTCTAAACTTTTCTCCTTCAGTCTCTCCCTCTACATTAATATTTTCTTAGTTCCCCTCCTCATCTTCCTTATGTCTTTCCTTGAGCAACACAAATTAGGAGGGAAAGTCGGTTTCCGTATGGAATCTTTCTTTGCACTTAATTTGTCCATCTCTCCAAACTTTGTTCGCACACATGGAAGAACGATGAGGACGCCGCATGAATTAGATGGATCACAGAGTCTCATCATCAACATCATCGTCACAATCATGTGGAATTCTAAAAGATATTTGCCAGGCAGTGAAAATGCGCATACCAACTTGCAAAGATTTAATGCGCATGAATGTACTTTAGGTACGGCTGCAAGGGACGAGGATTATTTGATGTGACCAGCAACATCAATCACCAACTGAGTTTTTTCCCGCATCAGACGTTTTGCTTGGGAGAAAGTCACTTAATCAGTGGCTGGAAATTAATGAGTAGTCAGCTGCGTATGTCTGCAACCCGCGATGAGTACACGAAGTAACAATGAATGACAGGCTAAGAAACGACGGGCCGTATGTAGTCATGCGACTTCTACTGTTCAAAGCCACTGTAATTACCTTGTTCAGCGTCACTCTATCAACTTGCTCGCTACCTTTAGTCGATGTACTTTTACTTATTTGTTTGGTTCATAAGCCCATTCATTTGAGTCCTCTGAAATGTGCAAGATGTAAGTAATGTTTGTGAAGTGTGCAAAGGAGGATTGAGAAGTCTTATCTATTTGAATATTTGTACCTTCTCATTCATTTTAATCTTACTTCATCTGTTCTAACAGCTTCCTTATGGATGTAGAAGAAGTGTGCCTATTTTAAGTCCTAACTATAAATCCCTACACAAGCAACTATAAGTCCCTATATTTATGTAATCAAGCCAATAACCTCAAAATATTGCTCTTCAGCTCCGAAGAACTGTCTTAGGGGGTGATCCGTGGCATCCAACGAAGAAACATCAAGTTTTTACTGCTCTTATTTTAACTATACTAATTTGATCTTATTATTAATAAACTAGTTATTGTTGGCACATAAGAAGCTTTGTCGTGCTTCCTCCTGCTTTATTACTAAGTGGATTAGTTCATCCTCCTATGTGCAATTTCCAGTGACAGTTACCCAGTGCTAATGAGTGCATCCAAGCCACCATTTTGTGCATACGACTAAGGGTGATTCAATCCATTCCAAGGGAGGTCCATTCCAACCATCCTAATTCCATTAAGTTTTGCCCATCGTACACAACATATTCGACATAATAAATGAATTGGTTTGTATAAAAAAGATTGAAGTCTGGCAAGCAAGCATCGCTTATTCATTGCTACAACTTACTTCAGTCTTCAATTTCTGTCAATTATCTTAATTAACTTTCTCATGTAATTTCTAGATGTTCAAATTATTTTGAAAAACTACCAGAAATCGAAAAATTTGAATTTCAGGTCGAATTTTTTATCTGCCTGCCATAAATATTGTCCCCACAAATTTTAGATGGAGGTCTTAAAATGTTGAGTTCCTCATTATGTAATGCTTGTTTCTCAGGTCTGATTCTAAGACCACTAGTTTAAATAGCTATATATGGTGAATAATTGGTGGTTTGTGGCTTTTCACCAATTGTGTAGATTTTTGCACCTCTAGATCCACGGGCATATCACCCAAGTCAGAACCCCCCCCCCCTCCATGTGCAGTGTCTACAAGGAGACTTATTTCTAGGTCGTGACCAGCCGTCAAGACTGCCAAAAATGGAGCATGGTAGAGGCAACATACGGCTTGGCTATTCTTAATGTACCATCAAAATACTAAGATAAAATTGAAAGTATTCGCCACATTTTAATTAAAATCACACAGTTCTTATGAACCCCCTGCATATTGATTTAGTGACATAGCCCTGTCAGGACACCAACTATAATGTCGACATAAATTAAAAATCGTCTGGCTATGGTTCGCAAAAACTTTTCAGTTTCAGCTGAAATTTGCACGACTACTACCATGACCCGTACGGCCACAGCAACAGACTGGCCCGGTTTGCAAAAGAACATGGTGACAAATACTAAATTTTGCCCTCAAATGTCATGTAAATTGTGAGACAAGGTTGGCAACTGCAATTATTTTGACGCTTAACTTTAGTCAAGTGGTACTTTTCTAACGGCTGCTACACAGAAGTTCACCATCCCATACTTTCACTTCTTCGGCAAAGAGCGAGTACTATTTGTATGTCTCTATACAGGGAAAGTCCTGTATAAGGAGGAAGCTAGAAGTTGGCATTACATTCCCATGAAAGTCGTCCTTCCATCGGGCTACATGAAGTGTGGGATGAAAAACTAACACGACATACACTGCACTTGAGCACAATGTTATAGTCGCGCATGTAAGGATATCGCAGGATCCCATAAAGTCGAACGCCTGTAATTACTTTCAAGATCCATTAAAGTTTTCTCTTGGGTGGGAGATGACCGTCGTTGTCCTCGTTGAATAAAAGTAAGTAAGCTTTCTCCCTTGTTTCTCCTTTGCGGTTTATGACCTTCATTACAAGCAAACTTCATCTCCTGTTTACCACGCACCACTACCACCGACGCCATTGGTAACATTGAGCTGAACCATTATGCCGCAACCAGATTGTGTGTATATACAAAGCAAGAAGACAAGGAAAGTGTGGGCTTTCCATTGTTCAAACGGTCGTGATAATCCATATGGGAAGTAAAAAAAATCATCCATTTTCTGCAGCATCTTATTTTCCCCCCTATCCCAATGGTCTCCTTGCCGAAATTAAGAAGATGAAGGCACGCAGGATGGATGGCACTTATGTTGTTGTCGCCACTGTAATGCTAACGCTGACCCTTTCCATTACAATGCCACAGGGGTAGAATTGATGGGTTTTCTACTCACGCACTTAGCAGTACTCGTCTTACCTCTAATATCTCTACACTAAACCTTTTTATCACTCTAATTTCATGCATACGTACTTGAGTACCATCCATTTTACCCTCGTCTTTCACATTTAGAGTGATGCATTAAGCTTTCAGCAGAGTGAGTGAGGAAGTAATTGGGTAAAAGGAAGAGTGATTATTGATTCATCGTGATGTGCACTGGCTGCGGTATTAATGGAAGTGAAATTATAGCATGAATTTTACTCTTTGAGTGATTGGCTCTACAAAGTAATTCTGTGCCTAACATTTAAATACACATGTTCTGAGTGTAACAATGCATTATCAGCTACATGATGATGGCAACGAGCCTCTATGACTTGAAAATAGTAAGAAATAAACTGCCACATGTCCCATCATCTCACACTTGGGATTTAACCAAGTTGTTGTTGTAACCAAAGTTTGCATTAAAATTTTCATTATGGTCAGCGTTGACTCTAGAGAGTGTTAGTATGCATTCATAATAGGTAGTACGGTACAAAAGTATACGCAATAAATACAAATGCTACCTCATTCCCTAGTGTGTGTGTGTTGCATGTTACCTACTTCTCGTTTGGAAACAATAATGCATGAGAGAGTCAGTTAGGGAGCTGTGTGTGCACGCATGTGTATGTTAATCAAGTTAGTCTTAGCTGAGCTGCGTGAATATGTAATGTACATAAATTTCTTCAGTTTCAAACGCGCTTCCCCTTTGAAATTTTCCACATCTTTAAAATGACTTTCCTTTAATATCACATTTGTTTAAGGTGGAACGGCTATAATGGCTGAGATAAAAGGAAGACTAAGACAAGAGCACGGGACAGAGAGGGAGGGGGGTTACTTCTTAGGGATATTGCGAGAAAGATTCGCATATTCTGAGCATTACTAAACTCAGACTTGTAAACACAGTGTCGACGGAGAGGCACATGGAGTGAACTATAGCCTAGATTGTTCTGTTAAGCTGTCTATGTGACTGAGAGAAGCAGGGCCTCTAGAGAAAGCTTAGAATGTTACTATGGAATACGCGATATCAACTGTCAAGCATTAAGATTGTCTTGCCACGATGCCGAATTTCCTTTCTGCAAATGGCACATTCTCCGCCGCCAATCTTTCCTGTGCATTTCTTGCAAGACGAGTTTTTGCCCTGGTCCATAACAGTGTCCTCTTGGCTCTCCTGCCTCCGAGTTACAAATGCTTCGGTTCTCCCGCGCACATCGAAACAGAGTGAGCCTTATGGAAAGAATACAGGACAGGAGCGAGTGAAAGTAAAGAGACCAAGAAGAAGAGAGGGGAAAAGTGAAAGAGAAGGCTCAAGGGAAAGCAAGTTGGGAAAATGAGTTGCCGTCGCCCTTACTTGCTTTAGCGGATATGCTGCTGTACGTTTCCTCTGGCTCTTTTACTCCAGAATGGCAGCGTCCTCTCCTTCCTTCCATGCCACTTCACCATACCTCCCTTATCCTCCATTGACTGAGTGGTAATGCTTTACATAAGATGCTTTCACTAGTGCAAATTAAGCCTCTTCCAAATCCCCACACAACGGGCATGGTGAGACAAGAGGCGCTAGAACTAAGTTAGCACTATAGAGTTTAATTTCCTCGTTCTCATCAATCGGAAAATAACAGACGGAACATTGTGGACAAGTTGAAAGTTGCAGAATATAGAGGCCCATATGCGACCCTTCAAGTTCTACTCTATTTCCTCCACTCCTCAACGTTTGGAACAGTCATAAGAAGCCTGAATAGATAAGTTAGGACTCTCTACTCTCTACGAGTTTCCACTTCTGCGAGGCATGTAGAGAATTCAAATCGAGTGCGAAGGAAAAAGCAAGCAATTTTCCCAGCCGTCATATGCGTTCCACAATGAAAACTCATGGGCTCTAACAGCGAAGATGAAAGGTTTGAGTCGTCTTCGTTCCTCTATAGATTCAAGTCAGAAGACCCACGAAGGGCGACGACGAGTGAGCGACTCAAAATAGATAACTGTCTCCACTGATTAATGTCCTTCTTTACTCTGCTCATATTATCCCGTCAACCGCCATATCCTGTATGCTCAGCAGGTGTGCTCCCTAAAAGAGTAAGACAAAATGATTCGTGAACCTCCTGTCTCCTCTTTTGTTACTTTATACGCCCTACCTGCTTACGACATTGCGAGACCCAATCCCCCTACCCCTGGCCCAAAGTTGAGCCGTCTTCCAAATCCAATGATGTACTTGCATTCACGTCTCATCTCCTTTGACACGGTCAGGCGGATCCTGCAGCTTTTTATGCTTGCGAAGACAATGGTGTGAACGTGTCAGGGACAGCTATGCTCGGATGCCAGAAATGTGAGTGTATTCGACTGTGAGGAGTAGCCCGGTAGAGGCACTTATGATCATTGACAAAATCAAATTTAAGCTGACAGCAATGAAGGATTATACATACACGAGCCAACTTCTGGGAAGACCCACAAGGAAAAACTTTGCTGGTGAAAGCGATGACGCCGCGGCAGACGCTCGCCTACCGATTAGTCAAGATTAATGAGGGGGAAACTTGTACTTCATAGTGAACTGTAATTCTTGCTTGCTATGGAATACTATTCCGTAGGCGGCCTCTATAGATACTCAGCCCTCATAGCAATGTCTACAGTGTCATCTACAGCTCAACTTCAATAGTGCCTACAGCTACACTATGGCAATAAGCATGAATCAGTTGGGCTCGAATAGAGGGCCCAACAATCCAACTTTTTCCGAGGTCTTCATGGCGCTAATATCATCTCATAAGATCAGATGTAAACATATTGGAGTTGTTGACTGTGTGAAGGTTTAGTAATGCGCACTAAACTCAAACCCTCACAGTTCCAAGTAATTATTGACGTATCAAATGTGATCATTGGAGTTAAAGCAGGGTGATCAAACTGATTTAATTCTATCACTGTGTACACATTTGTATTGCTGGATGAAATTGTACGAACAGTATCATCAGTGTCACATGACAGGGAATGAAATTGAATCACTTTAGGGGGTAGTAGTTTAATTGAACTGCTGCATGCTGTGAATTTCCACTAGATTCGATTTCTGTCGAGATTACTGGATGTAAGGGATTGGTCAGTAGATCCAAACTTGCTCTATTCTGTGATATAAATTCCTATCTCGAGTTAAGTCTTGATTCTGGAGCAATTTCTTTGTCCTGCCTGTAACCAGTTTGATACCTGAAGATAAACTTGAGACAAGGTACGTTGATAAATTTTTGGTGATTTTTATTATTATGATTATTATTATTACTACGCAATTTACTGGACTAACTGGTGCAAGAATGAATTGAAATTCTCAGTTGTATCTTAGCTTTAGGATTTGGTGATGGTGTTGGTGATGACTCACACTGCAGTAGTTTAATTCAGATTTGTCAACGAGTGTTGTTGAACACTTGGCCTGAATTGATCTTGAACAAGCTCTCGTTTGTTACCAAGAGTAGTGTTAAAGTCAGTTGAGTAAACTTTGTGGAATTATTTTGTTGCTTGGTGATCAATTGAAGTTGGGAGAAGATTTGAAGGTTTCAAGAATTGTGAAGTAAGTTTGATGAAGAGATAAATTATCAATTTATTTTTTTTATCTATTTCAGATGCCGATTTTGTACACAGTCATTGCTCGTGGATCTACGATCCTTACCAAGTACGCTGCATGTGTTGGAAATTTTTCCGAAGTGACCGAACAGATCTTGAACAAAATTCCGGGAGAGAATTCCAAGTTAACTTATTCTCACAGCAACTACCTGTTTCATTACATCAAACAAGACGGTGTTGTGTACCTTTGCATCACTGATGACGTGAGCTTTTAATAATATTGCTGGATGGAATGTAGTATTTCTTTTGTGTGAATGTTGATGGAGATATTGGTTATTAACAGGATTTCGAACGTGCCAGGGCATTTATGTACCTTGGGGACATCAAAAATCGGTTTGAGCAGACCTATGGCCTACCTAGAATCAGAGACGCTCTGCCATATGCGATGAATTCAGATTTCTCCAGTTTGCTGGCTTCTGAAATGGTAAGTTTCACTGTATGAGTGTGTGCGCTTTGCTGTGTAACGTGTGTGATTTCGGATGGATCGATGTAATTCGTGTATTCTATGAAATTTACTTCGCAGAAACGGTACTCCGAGTCTCGGGATCTGGATAAAATTTCTAAAGTTCAAGGTCAGCTCGATGAAGTCCGGGATATAATGGTGAAGAACATCGGTGAGTATTGAGGAAATCTTTTGATCGTATTTCAATAATGCATGGCAAGAGTAACAATAGCAGAAATAGTGGTTGAATAATTCTTAATGTAAAATATATTCAAAGACAGACTTCAAGGATTTTAATTTTAATTTGAAATGACTATTTTATTGGGGTGGGTAATTTAGCTCATATGGGAACCATGTGCGGAAAATTACTTTGAAAAAATTAGTGCGATGGGATGATGTACTTAAAGCACTAAATTAATAAATCAATCAATTAATTAGTAGCAGAAATAGGGGACTGACATGTTTACGAGAAATAATGTATTGTGGAACACCGGCGAGAGTGCTTGATCGCTGACTGATGTTTTTGATGAGAATCAGTGGTGTTCGTTTTGGCATTAGTTATTAATTATTTAAATGCGTTTTCCTCTTAATAGATAATATTGCATCACGAGGTGAGCGATTGGAGCTTCTGGTGAACAAGGCGGAAAACCTGAATACTTCGGTAAGTTGAGGACTAGGACGTTCTGTAACCCTGAAATATGTATTGTGTGGAGGCATATTTTGTGAAACTGCACAATTGATCGCATGTATTGCATGAAAGTATTTTAATGAAGAATTATTCTATACTTTGTAGTCCGTTTATTTCCGAAAATCAAGTCGAAACCTGTCTCGAGCAATGTACTGGAAAAACATAAAATTTGCTTTGGCTGTTGGAGGTGTAAGCTTGGTAAGTCTCTCGATGATTTCTAAATTCCGATATGCTGATGCCGTGAGTTGCCCTGAAATTGTTATTGTCAACCTTTACTCGTGAAATTCAGAACAGACCGGCCACTGGATTTTTAGCGACCTCGGGCTGTAGTTTTTAAAAATTCATTCAGTCTTGAGACTAGTATCTCTTCTCTTATCTAATACTGTATAGTATAAATAATAAACAGATACCGTTTTTGTGATGATTTTCAGTTTTTCGTCTACGTTCTCGTCTCGATGGCTTGTGGTGGACCGTTGCTGAGTTCTTGTGTTGGGGGTGACAGTTCTGGAAATACGAATGGGACGAACGCTGGCTAAAATATCAAGGAATTTACCCGATGTTCTTAAACTGAAAACCGCTAGAGTCTGAACCCGTCATATTTATTTAAATACGAACGTTTGTCACAGCGTTTGGAATCTGGTACTCAGACGATTTTGATTTTGTGGTCCACAATTGAGGCATCTTGGTGTGTGTATTCATCTGTTGTACTTTCTCAATGAACCTTTAGTGAGAAGATGTTACTATGGATGTATGATAATATAATATTTAATTCCATCTACTAGTCATGTTAGCCGTGTTTTGAACACGTGCGGCTGGAAAAGTAGTCGATGAAAGAGTATGCGTGCCAAAATTGTAATTGAATGTACGGTTCCAAATGTATCAACTATAATGCCGAAAAGACAAGATCTGATGTTACAATTAGCTTAGATTTCAACTGCTCTTTCTTTATATCATAGCGTTGAAGTAGTCATGTTTTGTATCTCTGAAGGCGACTCAATTTTCTGTTCTCAGCAGAATCACGTACTGGGACTGGGACAACAAATCACACCAGGGGCCACAATATTTGTCTATTTACTCAATTTTTTATCGCGTCTACTAATATTAGAGCACGTAAGTGTCACTGAATTACTGCTTTAATTTTTCCAATATTTCCACACCATGTATGCCTTGGCGACCGCAGCTTCAGTTGTAAAAATGATAGGTTCTTCATAGCAATTTTCTGAAACGCGCTTTGTATATATTTTGTGCGTTTGTAGCAGTTTTCAAGCTGAATGAATATGTGCATGTAATATAATATCGCAAAACAACGTTCCTTCACGCAGCCCGTACATGACTCCCTGCTCCATTTCTATGAAGGAATCCTAATCTGTGTAGCGCATGTATAAAATAAAATCAGGACTATCTTTTGTACCTACAATAAACCAAAATTTGTTGACTAGATCACGCACATAAGTTATGTTTTTACTCTCCTGAGTCATTCCCAAATTTTATTGCGGCATTTGTGTGACATAAGATCAGGCTGGAGTCTGCGGCATGAATTTCATCTCGTCATGAATCTCTGATGGGAAACCAGTTATCTCAAAGTGTTCTTAAGGCCGGGTGAAAGTGAAATACTAGTGAAAGACGGAAAGGGAATGATGAAAATCCTCTTCATCGTAAGTCCAGGCACAGAAATGTTCTTCATCGACTCATGGTTGGGAAGAAAGCCGATGCAATGATGAATGATCTGCCGATGTGATAAGACGACAGGATGAGCGGGCTCACTCTAGAAAAAAGTCATCTCTCATTTTTCGTATCAATTTCGATTTATATCGCCCTCCCGTTTTTTTGTCGCGAGTGGAAAAGCGTCCAAGTGCACCAATTTAACTTGCTATCACCTTTCCATGGCCCAGTTAGCATTTCTTACCGCGTTCTACTCTCTGATTTACTACGTCGTGTCGCCCTGGGTCAGGTCTGGTCCCAACTATAATCAAAGTTTATTTACTGTAAAATTTCTTAGTTGATAATAATTACTGACGTGAAGCTTATTGGACGGAGAAAGTCGGGATATTGTTCCACTACAAATATGCACCTCTTAATTCAATATCTATGGAAGAGTAGGGGAATTGGAGTGGAGAAAGTCGGTGTGAGATTGTCTCAGTTAGTGGAGGAGGAAAAATGGCATACATACGCAAAGTCCATGCACAATTTAACGTAACGTATGTGCGTGTGCAAAGTGGGAACTCTGGATGGAGATTGACGAATGATGGGCCGGTACACGCCGGCGCAAGCTTGTCGGAAATTACCCGAGTGACTGTGTAGTCAAATTTTTCACTACAGTCTTGTGGGAAAATTGGCTGAATAGAGAGAATTTTTCCCATCTTTTGCCTAACCTCGCCTCATTGTCAAGCTCCGAAGCCAGAGAAGGAGGGAAAGTCCGCATTGTGTTCTCACTTCTTGGTCGGCAGTCGTGAACATCATCATCTTCCTTCCTCCTTGCTTTCCCCCTCTCTGTCTCTCACTTTCTCTCTCTACTTACGTACGGACTATGTGGCTCACTCTTTCTCTCAGCGCATTGCACCACGAAACACGCACACATACATGCAACGCACTTTGAACCAAAAGTGATCCATCTAATCGACACAACCAGAATTTTTTACGAGCCATAGTGCGCTGTTGCCTGCTGGAAAATGATGAGGGAGAGAGTGGAACCCTGCTGAGCCATGTGAAAAACCCTGGTCGCAGGGCAAACATCCATAGATACGCATGCTGGGACACAAGTTGTGTCTAGTCAGTCAGTGAGTGTGTCTCTGTGTGAGTGTGTGCAGGTGCTGTGACTGCTGCTGCTTCTCGTACTCTAATTCTGTCCGTGTCTCATTTGGAAGGGAGTGAAAGTATGAGGAAAGAAGAGTCAGCTATATTCACATCCCTTCATCCTGGGATTTTGACGTGGAAAGAAGATGAACAGGGAAAGTTTCTGCTCCACAATACACAAATCAGTGACTCCACAACTTTTCCGCTCACTAATACCAACGTCAAAGTCATCATCATCAGTGGTAAGGGGAGCCGTCAGAGAAAAGCTTGCAATGAAAGGATTTTCCGACTTTCATAATCATTCTCATCGTCATCATCATTATCGACCTGCTGACAAAAAGCATAGAACAACACACTCCAAGGATCCCAACGGTCTTGTTTCTACCAGCTACATAATCACCATTTCTTCTCAGTGTCATTTGTGCTCTGCTTAAAACTTGGAATATTTCAAATAATCATTCGACATGATCAGTGGAATTTATTTTTCTCACGGTAAATTGTTACCGGTCTGGTCATTTCTAATCTGAATTCAAAGTATCTACGATGGTCGTAGATTCTGTGTAAATAGAAATCATCAACCAAAGTGCGGCAAGTTTTCAGTGTTTAGGATGGAGCCGATGATAAAATTTCGACTCTTCCTCACCATATGGACTTTCTCCTGCATTTTTTCCATGTCGAAGTAAGTTTGTTTCTCAAGGTCATCAGAATCAACACATTCGGCGCTCTCGTATTAAAAGCGCTTGTACTGGGAAGGGCAGATTGCTCCTTAAAATTCTTCAAGAGCATGATGATCAAGCTGAGGTATTAAATGGAGAAGCAAGCGGACAATGATAGAGCTATAAAAAAAAATAGGCAAGGGAGTATGACTTTCATGAGAGCATAGTACTGTACATCATTTCCTTCTCCTGATTTTCCTGTTTAGTTTTCCTTGGGGCTACATACGGAAAATTTTGTAGCCCACTTTCCAATTTTTTACGACCAATTCCCATGTGGGAATGATCTTGTCCCGCAGTCCCACAATTGTATATGCTCCTTAAGTTTCGGCACAAGTCCCTTGTTTCTTTACTTTATGGAGCAAGTTCCACACATTGAGAATCTTACACTTTGTGCACTTGAGGTACTGAAGTGTATGTTACAGTCGTAACCCAAGTTATGTGCTATTCGTGTCAGCAGATTTTATACTGTCAGCTAAATGTTTACAAGAGAGTGTGAAAATGATCAAATGATAAATGTCGACAATGTTTTACATCCGTAGCATATGGGCTGCCCCAGGCTAGAGATGTCCGATTTCATATGAGAACCTGCCCGCATGTTCCATCGTCTTGTTCTCCATAAATCTATTTCGTGGGAAATTTACCGACCTTGTGGGCCCTTCCAAAGCCACATAGCAGAGCTCGTAAATGCAACGGTTTTAAGATCCTCTTCAAGATGCTACTGATTTAACTCTCGTCGTATAAATGTCCTTGGGACAGAGGCCCTAAAGTGGTGGCTGTGGCAACGTGACTAGAAATCCTGATTCCGACTTCTGATCAAGCTAAAAGTACGGAAAGAGACAGAGCGAGAGAGAGTTTTCAGCGTTTAAAACCGCAAGCAACACTTAAGTCTATTGATCGAATAAAAGAGGCGAAATTATGGAAACAAAAAACGGGGCAAGAGAGAAGAAAAATACCGCCTACGTTTCCACCATACGCAACTGATTTGTGGCCCAATTCTTTTCCTTTTCCGCTTCACATATCTTGGGGTTAGACCAAACTGACGGTCATCAGTACGGCGTCCAATCAAAGTCATTTATTTCCGCCGATCCCGTTCATTCCCACCAACACGCCTCGTTCGCGTCAAGTAAAAGCTAGGTGGAATGAGAATTGCGATAATTTGACTTTTTCCTATCAACCGTAGGCGCATTTGCAAAGATAGAAGTGACGGGGATTAATTGAGGACTTAAGGAAAGATCCATATGTCGAATTGAATTGGTGTTGCCGATTGGTGCAGGTAGAGCAACTTGAATGATCTACTGGTTAAACGTGGTCATAATTTATACGAAGAGGTAACATTAAGGAGGGAGCAAATGCTTGGGCAGTGAAGTCTTATCTGGAATTCCGGGATCGATGATGATTGCATCTTTGGGAAGAAGCCAGCCAGCTCTCGGAGGCATTCCCAATGTGTTCTCATCCAACATCCATATCTTCCGGATTCGTTCGTAATTAAGCACATTGAAGCATGCATTAAATGCCCATGGCCTTTCTTCCTCTTCTCACTCAATATCAAACGAGTATATCATGATTTCACTGTACACAAACTGTTCCATAAGTATGATCCTCTTTTATTGACAACACTGGGAGCGATGAGGATCATTTGATACATTTGTTTCCTCCCCCAGTTCCCTATGCTCGATTTTTCTGTCTCAGCTCTTCGTGCCACTTATTAAGAGCACACTTGACTGCATTATTCTTCACAGTATTAATAAATTTTCTTCACAGCTGATCATATGTCCTCCTATTGCTGCTTTGGGGCAAGTACGCTTGGCGTTTGGGCTTTGCACAGGCGTGAGGCGAAGGATTGCTGAGAAAGGCCTATGCAAATTTTGATAAGAATGATGGAAGGCCTCCTGGTAGGACATAATACAGACATTTTTGGGTAAACACCCCCTAAAAATGTAGGATTCGTGCAATAAATCTTTCTAGAACTCAAGAATCAGTACAAGTACAGTCACAACTACAGCTTGCGGGGATGTTTATGACATTCAATCATGACGCGCCAGTCAAATTCGGAATTTTTGATGCGAAATTTCCATAACATAACTCGTAGATTTTGATGGAAATATCAAATTCGTTTTTTCAATAAGCCTTCAAAAATTTGGATGATCGGTATGAAGGATTGAGGTGCTGGAAGATTATAAATGGAAGCACGATCACTCAACGATCTCCTGCTACTAAGGCAACGACTGTAATTTGAAAAGAGTTAAATGAGGGAGCTATTATATTTACTTGCAATGATTCCATCTAGAGTGAGGACTATTGCTAGTAGCAATAGGATAACCAGTTGGGTGTGTTTCCCTTCCAACTCTCACGTCCATTGTGTCCTCTCACTACATTGAGTATGGGAAGTGGGTTGCAAAAGAGGTTGAGTGTATAGCAGTAGGAACGGTAGGACGACAATGCATGTACAGTAACTTATAAAGGATCCCAATAGTCAAGAGAATGCTAAAGAGAGTGAGTGGATGAGGAAGACTTGAAGTGGGAGGAAGATGTGGGGTAAAGCCGGTTAGAGAGAATGCAAGCTGAGGCTTGAAATGCACCTCTGGAAATAAGTTATCGATTTTCCATGAAGCCCTTTCCTACTTATGTGAGAAACTCATTCCAGTTTCCCTTACAAGAAGACTATATGGCAACTTTTTTCAGCCAGTCAGCAGAGTCTTTAGTACACACATAGATTGAAGTGACCCTTTATAGTATCCATAGACTCTTACAATATATCATTCTTTCATTTCTAGTTTATATGACTTTCTTCGCTTTCACCGTCATCATGAACAGCGTGTCTTTCTAACATATATGTACATACAAAGCTTTCTCTCCCGATTTCTCTTCCAATTTCTCTCCCTCACTCCTTGATAATTAGCCAAGCAATTGATCTGGGGCTCTAGTCCGTTACATTCATAGACTAAAAGGATCCCCTAACTCTTGCGCATGTGGGTCAGTTGACAAAAATAGCAATGGAAAAATCAAATTCCATTACTTGTATGCCCTATACAGTCATAAAAACAAAATTTCTCACCAGTCCTCATCCACGTATTTTCGTTTCTTTCTAAAATTATCTGCTCTCACTTGCCGCTCATTTCATGCTCCTCCGTCTAACGATGAATTCTGTTGTGTTGTTCTTCTGTGTTTGTTTCGTTTTCTATTATTATTTCTCTTGGTCTATCTCCCCCTTTCTCACATTCTTTCTTTTCCGTCTGTTGTTACATCAGCTTCTGCTATTTTAGTATTCACAAAAGGATCTCACGCACAATTGCCCTCATCTCCATCTCCCATTCCCTCCGCATTTCATTTATTGTTGTTCCTCCCACTTGGTGGTCGCTTTGGATAATGCAATGGGGTTTGTGAGGGCGCGAGGGAAGATAACAGTAAATGGAATTTCTCATATTTCTTTACTCCAGGTAAAAAGTAGGCCGAGAGGGTTCATACCGCGATGGTGGCGAGAGAGATTCATGGTTATTCAAGGAAAGATGGATTCCACACCCACACGCCCACACGAACTGCTAAGCGAAAGGTGTTCTACTGTAGGGAATAATGGAATTAACGCACGATCTCCAGGGTCTCAAACTCGGCTTCGCTCATATTTGCTCTATCAGTATTTTTCTCCGAGGAAAGAACTAGGAGCTTGAGGAATGCCATGATTTGGTGGAAACATCGAATGCGTTGGATGAAATATAACGTACATTTAATGGGATTTTCAATGTTTATAATTGTATTGAATGCCGGAAATAATTACTTAACAGAGTTGCCTGGAGCGTCGCATCCTCCGAGAAGCTGGACAATGTGACGCAAACTATCACAAGACTTCTGAAAGGTTATGACATTCGACTGCGACCGAATTTTGGCGGTAAGACGAGTTTCTTTTTTATGATGACTTTTATTTATCTTCTTACTGCACCCTTTGCCTCTCAAATGTCGGCTGTATTACTCCATGAAATAGTGAAAGTTGAATTGCTCGTACTTTTCAAGTCATAAAGGAGGGTATGAAAACCTCTTTGTTGTGTTATAAGCATCTCAAAAGGATATTATAAGTTCAGGCACCCACGTGAAGGCTTTGTTCTTATCTCTTATGTATACTCCCAAGTACTCACACACTACCGACTTTTCCCCCTCTAACTTTCCAAAGTTTTTTTCCGTCAAGACTTGAGGAGTCGATGTGAGGAGAAAGTTGTTACTTGCTACAGCGACTACGAAGAATCTAATTTAATGGGCTGGATGATGGGGGATTTTTCCGCCCACATAGCTCTCGTGCTCAGGCGTGAGAGTGAGATCAAATTAGTAAGGAATACACACTTGCGTATGTGTGTGCGGTTGTGTCTACTCACTCGTACACAGAGGCTATAGAAGTTAATTTTGATGAGCTTCTCATATAAAAGGAGTCTTTCCCGTCATGATGAGATAGAGAACTATAAAAAGGAAAAAGAATGGATCCTCCTGTTGACTTTTGTTAGCTTATAACTAGCAAGTTGTGATGGCAGAGATAGAGTGCTCACAAGCAATGCACTGAGAGGAAGCGGATGGCAAATATTTGATCTCGAAAACGAAACTCATACGAAAATTATTCATTCTTTTTTCGTACTATCACATCAAGATAAAAAAAATAAAGTCGAGGGGTCGCTGTTGCTGTTGTTGACAACGGAGAGTGTTGTTTTTTTTAATCGTACCCATTATTAAGAGTAACGTATCACGTAATGTATACGTACACATACGAATATACGCATTCTCACATTACAATTGCTGCAGTCTAGCCTCAAGCGACCTTAGCGACTTGTAAAAAATCAAAAATGGAATTATTGAATTTTTACAGTTAGTGGAATTCTCCCATGCCCACATTAAATGTAGAACGGAGTGCAGGATATAGCCACAGCCACTCATGCCATGGTGGTAGTTTGTATTATCAAAAAGAAGTGTTAAGTCTATAGACTACGCAACACAGTGCCGGGCTGCAATGAGCTTGAATATTTTTCCGAACAACTGAAATGAATGGGGGGAAAGTAGGAAAAGAAGGAAGAATTAAAGACCTTATGTGGGCTACAGAAGATGGGATGCTTCTGTGCAAAATTACTATACGGGGTGCATGGACGTCTTTCTGTGCGAATGACTGTGGTAAAATGGATCGATGCGGCTCGGAGGAGCGTAGTGTGTCGAAAGCCTCTGCTTAGTACAGGAATAACCAAAGGCACTGTATAGCCCATTTTCCTTCCAACTATCTCTTCAACGAAGACGTATCTGTCTGTACATATGTACATGGAATTCTCGGGCGTTCGTATTTAGACTTCTTGTTCCTTGCTTCACTTTCACTGCTCCCTTCAAAAAATTACCTGTCACTGCACATACTAAGGACGGGAGCTACTTTTGGTCTCATCCTAATGTCCCGTGTACCATTTACTCTGCATACGAGCTAGTTGGTGTTACGAGCCCATCTTTTTTATATCACGCATCAGATTATTTTTATGACTGCTACAAATGGTCCAGATTCTTTATGCAAAACCTCTCAGCTCTGCACCAGTCATCCTTCTGTTCTCAAAGAGCCTGCAGCAATAATGGTAGAGAGGATGAGAGAGACAGCGGAGGATACTTGGGAAAGAGGAGCTTAAATTCTGCCGAACACAGGAGGAATCCTATGTCATATGCTGCATTTATGACCAAAATGACTATAGAGTATATAAGGTCTCGTTGCTAACAGACTCTGTAAGGATGATTTTCCTCCCACTTCTGTTCCTCCTCGTCCTGTTATTCCCAAAGCAAATTGACGCCCGGCCTCCTACTCCTTCTCTCTCCTCTCTGTCTCATGGACTCTTTTTTCAAGATGTCATCTGGAAAACTCATTAATTTTATTTCGCAATTTGCATCTCGACAGTTCCTCCATCCAAAGTCTTGCTGTTGCTACTGCTCCTACTTGACGGAGATTTCCTCTTTTCACCCAAGCAGATGTTCTCTTAGAGCAAAAATCTGACTTCTAACAACGCCCTCTGTTTTGACGATGCAAGGTACTCCAAAGTGTTGTGGCATTAACTGTAGCACAAGGATCAAAGGGCCTGGCTATTTCCTGCTGTGGCAAGAGGTGGGAAAGTTTTACTGGAAGCAAGCTCCTCTATTTTTCCTTTCCATCAAAACAAAGAGTGTTTGTGCCTGGAAGAAATTTCGCAACTTTCATCCTAATTGAATGGGAATGGGATGTAGAATTATTTTCTAAAGGCTAGAACTAACACGAAAGGGAATAAGGAAACCCCTTGACTTTCCTGGTTAATGCAGAATAGATGTGCATAAAATTTCGACTTCAGATTATATTGCTGACTATATCAGGGAGTTTCAAAGTGTTATTTGATTGATGGGGAGCTTGTGGAACTACTGTCAATCAGCATCATTCGTGGTTCTTTTAAAGTCCATCTCCCCGCGCACTAATCAGCACGCGAAAGCTAATTTCTGACAGTTTGCTCAGTCGCGTAGTGGAATTTTGCAAGGCTATTTTACCACGAAAATGAGCTTTCGTTCCACACGGTACATAAGAGAATGTTATATTTCTTAGATGACAAATGCAAATTGCTTTCAGGCGTGGCACATGGCAGAAGGTGTGACATTCTCAGTGCAACCCTAGATACTGTATTTTTCCTCCTGACATCTAGAATGACTAGCGGAATAATCAGTCAAGTAGCAAGTAAGCAACATGTTGCCACTCATCCATCTTATACTTGCTCATGTACTCAATGGGATTACCACATGGTATTTCCCTTTTCTTCTTCCTCCTCCTCCTCCATCTTTTTTGATAGTCTCCTATTCATCACGTCGAGATACTCAAGAAACCCGGGTACAGTCATGGATGCACTTTGAGGATTAAGATTGCCATAGTATGGCTTCCGACCCACTCATCATTATCATCACGATCGTATCAAGTGTTCCAAGTGTGTTGTAGCAGACACAAATTAATGATAATACGCAAAATTTATGTCTAGAGGCGAACTTCTCTATGAAAATGTAGGTTATCCATGGGAAAATATCGAAAATTCTAACTAAATTAAAATATAAAGAGAAATTAGATGCATTAAGTAACATAAGAAGACAAAAAAAGCAATAACTGAACAGCAAAGGAACCTCGAGTGGCACATTGTCCTTCCTTTTGAAAGATAGGAAGCACGGCGTTAGAGCTTGAAAAGGAGAACAAGACAGAATGACAAGGGGTGATAACTCTAATTAGTAAGTAAGAGGAAGTTATCATGGATCAGATAGTGCACAGGAGTAGAAAGTAGTACATACGCTCGTGCCTTAGCTGTAATTTTTCAATTTGCTGAATCTAACATTAACATATCCATGCACGTCATGTAAACTTTTACTTAATTGCATAATGCGCGTGCAAATGATGTAGTCAGTCTGCAACAAAGCAAATGTTCATTTGGTTGACTCTTTATTTGACGCTATAATGCCAGTGTAAGTTGAACTTAAGCCCGTCTCGTCTATAGTGTAAACGATTGAGCCTCATTTCCCTTTGCGCTTGGAGGGACTTAACGACTGGTCCACGCACCACACTTGAAATCCCAAGAATTCCCTAGTTCACTTCATTAGCAAAAATACTGTGGGTATTAATCGGGCGTAGGAATGCTTGATTTTCAATGAATTGTATGATTCAGAGTCAGACAAACAATTATTGAGATTCAGATAAAAATGAAAAGGCTAAATTTTAGCCATCGACCTGTCATGGTCGTCATTTTCATCATATAAAAATCAATACTTTACAACATTAGGAGCAGTTCGTGAACTCCTCTATAAATAAGCAGATCGTTCACTTTGACCTTGCAAAGGTTTTAACTGAACCCCTTGGAAGTACGTGTATGTGTTCAAAAGTTGCACGAAATGTCATTGAACAGTGAATTCTGAGTGTCACAGTGCTCGTGCCTTTTACGATCGAAGCGAGATAGTGGCAAGAATGAAAAGCAAAGAAGACGAAAAAAAATACAATTGATTTCCTTAATTGAAAATATGGATACTAAGATGGTGATTAGGAGTAGAAATTGTTGCTAATCTGCATTAGTACATTATTTCATTATAGAGTGTCAAAACATGCGTTCACATACACAAATACTGAACAGTCGCCTTTCCGTCATGAATAAACCATGGGCAAAAATATGGAGAAGCTCAAAGGCTCCTTAGATTCCTATAGTTGTCTGGATTACTGGACTGAAGCTCAACGCGAATATGATGAGAGAATGAATTCGTCCGATTACTCAATGTATTTTCTCCTGACTCGTTCCCGTCCACTCAGTTACAGTTCTAGCTCTGATTTATTCAAAGGGGGCACTCACTCAACTATATGGTTTGTACTTATCTCTCGCTATGACGTGCGAACCCGGATGGTGACCAATTTTGTGGAATTTTGTGCACAAACGTTTTCTTATGCTGAAAGTATCATTGCTTCAGTGTATCTGTGCCGGTCACTATTGTCTTTTCTATAACACTGTTCTATGATTTTTAGAGTGTAATCAGGATAAAGAGATCTCGTTACTATAGATTAACTTCATTATAAAGCGCAAGACACGATTACAAAATATGGATAGGAGTCTGGTTCTTCCTGTAGCTCATGCGTGCGTGTATTCACAAATTCACAGAAGAACACAAAATTAAACCTACTGAAAGTGGTAACTCGAATTAACTAATTCATTAATTATTTCTTCGTCTTTAAATGTCGAAATAATCAGACAAATAATCATAAAAATAAGAATATTGAAATATGTGGAAAAATAACTTGCGTTGAGCGTTGCCTCATCATAAAAAATATTGCATATGAAGTCCCAAGTGTTAAGAATGCGACCACAAATGGAAAGAGATTATAATTGCACATGTTTCAAATGTACCTTGAGGACATCTTATCTAAAAATATTTTTATTTCAACAGGTGAACCTCTGTACGTTGGGATGGATCTCGCCATAGCGTCCTTTGACAGTATTTCAGAGGTACGTGGACCATGTATTTTTATGCTAGTCTTTCTTACCATACGTACTATTCTATTGAATCCTTCTAGCCACTTGGATAGGGGATTGTAGAAACTATAGTTCTCTAAATCTGTTTGCATACATGTGCAGAAAGAGACTCCAAATTATGCTTGTTGAAAGAAGCCCGTGGTTATTATGTGACTTTTGTAACATTAACAACTATTTGATTTTTTGAACCTCGCATGGAATTGAATCTCGGTGGAACAGGTTAACATGGTAAGTAATACTTTGTACAACTTTCTCCTTCCGATACCTTTCACTTCAAGCTCCTCATGGTCGAGCACTAGTTTTCAGGAACGGATTGTTCTGGCATAGACAAGAATTAATGATTGCACAAAGTTCAACATAGTAAAAATTCATAATTAAAATTAACTGTCTCCAGGGAAAGTTGCTACAAGGGAACTTCCACACTTGATCCAAAGACCCGATGAGGTTTTACAGTGGAATGAATTTTTTGCGCAATAATTCAATGAAATGAAAGGTGGCATTTTTTTTACCACAGGCCACTGCTCGTGTGGTTTCCTCTTACGTGAGTGCACAGGCGCATACACACATGGAATGTTGAGCTCCTCGAGTGGATTTAATAATCCTTTGAAGCTCAGCCATGCATGCATGGTAGCACTGAATTCCAACTGGTATTCCACCTACTTCTCATCATGATGAAAGTTATGAAACCAGATGCTGGATTAAATTCCTTGTCAAAACCCAAGAAAAATTTTGGCCTGCCGTTTTTTTCAGAAGGGATAGGGTAAAATTCTGTTCGTTGAACTGGAGGCGATAATGCAATAGAGTCAAATAAGTGCGTTCATTTTACTTCGAATAAGCAATATTGGATAAGTGTCCATTGTATTCTCCATCAGAATTGAGCCGAAGAAGAGGTCCTCTCTACATCTAACAAGCATTACTGCAGCCTTTTTCATGACTTCCGTATCCCTGGAGCATTTCAATCAATCGCCAGTCACTTATAAAATTTTGTGACCAGCCATCAAATGGGCCAATGTCCACACGCGCTGTAGTCCTGTAGACATTTGGAAGGGGGCAAAAGCTCAGCTAGTGAAGCCTCTGATTGGTTCTTTTAGGACTTGTGTGAGGTCATTGACTTGATCCTTGTAACGATGAGCAATCAAGCTTGCACGAGGAGGTAGGAAAATGGAGAAATCAATCATGAAGATGTTATTGACCTTGGCAGCATCAAAGGTTCCTTAAGTCAGCCTGAACGCACGTATACACTCTTACCAACTGACCTCACATTTGGAGCTTCAATTACGTCTTACGAATGGCTGGAATAATATTTTTGAAGGATGTAAAAGGAGTCACGTGGTTCTATAACTTTTATAGGATCCATCAAAGAACTAGTGGCTTTGAGAAACTGACTGAAATACGGCTGAATGTGAACAATTACAACAGGCTTTCTCCCACTTTATTCCCTTTTTCCCACAATAAACGTGGGTAGTAGAACTTTCTTCTCAATTACGCTGATTGATTAGTGTAATCAGAATAAGCCACTTGCCCCTGTAACATTTTCAATGACAAGAGAGAAAATTTGATTCTGTCGTTTGGACGAAAAAACGTTCGGAGTAAAGTGAGCATGATACGTAGAGCAATAGTGCTTTTGAGAGTTGCACTTGTGAATTCTACATGGAAAAAATTTAGTGGAACAGATGTTCCAGTCAAGTGAAGAGACAGGGAAAGATTATCGATTGCTGTAGTCACTCTTTTTCGTCATCGTCGTCGTCCTCCTCCTTATGGTGCTGCGGTCTTGCACACATCTACTTTTGTCAGTTATCCTCCTCTTCCATGCTTACTTCACTCACTGACCTTGAAACTCTCAACTGAATCCAGTCGATCAAAGTTCTTCGTCTTTATGTGCGAGGATAGAAGTCATCGTATTGTTTCCAACTTTCTTTCTGTCTGTCTTTCTCACTACTTTTTGCTCACTCACTGGTTTGACGGTTGAAATTATGGATTTACTACATGGAATGGTTGAAGCTAATGGTGTGATATAATAGCATATATTTGCATTTCCTCAGGAAGGGGGTCATTTGCTTTGGCCACACAGCATTGCGCCAGCTCACTTTTTCCGTCTTACTTTCACATCCCAAAAATCCAGTTACGAAACTAGGCTGTAGCATGAGAATATAACTACATGTTTGCAAGTTATGTGGAGGAAATGACAAAGGTTAGATATGAAACATACAGTTCTACCATCAGTACCTCATTAGTACAAGATACTAGGCATAAAACCGGAGTATGAGCCTATTATCAAGCTAGCTAGCATGATGCCACCCTTCACCATATTTATAATGTAGAAAAAAGTTGTTTTAATGCCCTCACTCATGAAGCTGGAGACTTTTGTGGCAAATGTGTGACTTAATGACCTCAGAGTTTTGTACCCTTATTTCTTTCCACATATTCCTGTACATTAATGATGAACGGGATGACGACATTAAAAAGGCAGCATCTTGAACTTGTCATTGAAGAAGGACGGAGGGTTCTTCTTTCCTTCTCCACATCCTGCAAAACAGGATTTTCTCTCCTAGCATTCATCACATGCACTAACTGAGCCATTCAAGTGGTCCCACAAGTCCTCTCTTTCCCCGTCATTTCCCTTCGTATTTATATGCACTGACATTTGGTTCATATGACTCACAGGACTACACAATTACAATGAACCTCCATCAGTATTGGAAGGATGACAGGCTGGCCTTTAGTCCGAATGATGAGGTTCTCACACTTTCTGGAGATTTTGCGGAGAAAATATGGGTGCCAGGTGAGTTTATACAGTTTGTCTATCCTATCATTACAGCCAAATTAACATTGAAAAGCCCATAAGTATTATCAAAAGCGAGCCTCTCAGTATGCTAATAGAGTCATTAGACCGTGGCTTAACAAAGAAAAAAAAGGATTGCTCTTAGGATAGAGAAGATGGTGGGTTCATTACAATTTTCCCGCCTCTGTTTGAGCTGAATGTTAATTTGGCATGTGAGAATCTGGAATCGTCATACTTTGTGTGCGTAAGTGTATGTGCTGGTACTTGACACGTGAATACTCTCAACTCTCGCTCTCTTACTTCTCTTCTCTCTGTTCTTTCCAGACACTTTCTTCGCTAATGATAAGTTAAGGTAAGGGAAGAAATCGATTGCTCCAACCTCTTGAGTTAGCATTGTAAATTGGGTGGTTGTAGTGGGTTACTAGATATGCATGTGAGGCTGGCCTCGTCTGAATTTCCTCTCATCTTCTTCACTTTCTTTATCTGTTTTCTCCGACCCAGCTTCCTTCACGATGTGACCGAGAAGAACAAGATGGTTCGCCTTTATGGTGATGGTAGCGTCACTTATGGACTTCGCTTCACCACCACGCTTGCATGCATGATGGACCTCCATTACTACCCGTTAGACAGTCAGAACTGCACCGTGGAAATCGAAAGTTACGGCTACACAGGTCGGCTGACTTCCTACAATTCTTTGCCAACATTTTCACATGAACTTCACATTTTAGTTTTGATGAACACGCTTAAACTCACCTGAGCAATTAAATTGATTTATTTTCCAGTAAGTGACGTCGTCATGTACTGGAAAGACGAGCCAGTGGTCGGTGTGGATGAAGCGGAGCTTCCACAGTTTACTATAATTGGATACGAAGTGAACGATCGGAAAGAGAAGCTTGCAACAGGAATTTACCAACGTCTATCATTGTCCTTTAAACTTCAGGTAACATAGAAATCTGCTTTTGCCTTGGAAATATCCTTTGATCATGCTCAATACTCATGCTTACTCTCATGAATTTTTATGGGACTCTAGCGGAACATTGGTTACTTCATTTTCCAAACCTACCTCCCGTAAGTGGACTCACTTTTATTTCTTCCCATTTTCCCATTCTATGAATTTGAAAGGTAAAAATTTGTTGCCAACAGATCCATCCTAATAGTGATGCTTTCATGGGTTTCCTTTTGGATCAATCATGAGGCCACGAGTGCCAGAGTTGCATTAGGTGAGTCGTAGAAACCTTCTCTATCCTCCTGCAGTGGTCCTCACGACTTGACATTGCTCCATTTAAATGGACGTTGGTAAAGCAAATGTATTTGTTGGCCTTTTTCAGGGATAACAACCGTGCTTACAATGACGACAATTTCCACCGGTATGTCACCCTGATTCTTAGTGTGCTAACGTTCCTAAGAAAGTTGTAACATATGTAAAGCAGCAAGGTTGGAAGTAGAAGTGTACTCGTACCTTAATTTATGTGAGCAGGCATGGAGTTTGCCAAGGTTGTAGTAAAGCATGCTGGGACTCACTACGGGGGACATTAGGCGTCCAGGGGATTAACAAGTATAGTTGCAGCGATGAGTATGATTCAGCAGACACGGATATACATCCCAGCATGAATTTAGACTACACAATAAATAACACTAATTGGACTTCCATGAGGAAGAATTAAATAATTTCACTAATTAATAGATTAGAGCAAGCGTAGTTTTCCTCGTAGAAGAATCATCATAATTGTACCACCAACCTGTGATATTGCTTATTATGAACAGTAATGAGGGAATTTCCTCAGATTATATGTCAATTTAAATGTGGTTCTTGACCTAATCGTGTGACTTTTTAAAAATTCTAGGTGTTCGCTCAGCTCTTCCGAGGATTTCATATGTAAAAGCAATAGATATTTATTTGGTAATGTGCTTCGTCTTCGTTTTCGCCGCATTGTTGGAGTATGCCGCGGTGAATTATACCTACTGGGGTGCTCGAGCCAAGAAAAAGGTGAAACAGAAAGCACTGAATACGCCAACAAAAAGACAATCTGAGCAGTCATTTGGTAATGAAGAAATCATCGAGCTGCAGGTATGTTGTTCATGGTATTGGATTTCAGTTGTAATAAGTCAAGGGACAGCCTATCGTTTTTCCTCGTTAACTTTATAACGTCATCGTTTAGAATGTCTTCTATCATGAGCTCCACTGTAGCTGCAGATGAATAGTGTCAGTTTACCACGTAAATATTTCCCCGTGTACTTTGATACCCGAGAGAGTTGTATTATCTGAAGCAGACGGGTGGAAATGAGATTTATCCAGGCGGTGTGCGTGTGGAGTGTGCATGTGGATTGTACAATAGTTGGTCGAATGCATAGTTGCCCGAGTAACTGTTGCCCCCTAACAATTGTCCAAATACAGTTACTCGAAACATTGAACAGTTCACCGGCGACTACGCCCTTAAACTAGATGGCCCACGAAATTTCCCCGAACATTGTTGCCCGAAACATATTGCCCGACGACAGTTATTAACCGAATAATCCTCATATTATTTATTCAATGAAAAGTTGAATCCTGTAAACATCATAGCTATTTCATCTATTAATTGGCAAGAAGAGTAAAATAATCCAACATCAGCATCAATATCAAATAACAAACTTAAGTTTATAAAAAAAAGTCTAATCTTCGATTCGGCTAAAGTTGGTATCCCCAGTGTCTTTTTCTCAACTGCAAGTTATGTAAGCAATGCCTTTTAAGACCTTTGGGTAGTTTAATGCTCCTTTTTTAAATCAGTATGCATGAATTATTCGGTTAACTATCGTCGGGCCAAAATAATTTTCAAAGCTAGTAATTAGCATCACCTCAAAGCTAAAGAACTGGGGAACACTCACTGATACTTTTTTTAAAATTTAAATCATAGACTTGGTTGGTTTAAAATGAGTTTAACTGTTTGCACGCTATTTCGTACAAAAAACTTGGGCAATCTACGTGCAGAACAGCGTGCGGCCAAGAATACTCTACGCTAACGCCTGGTGAAAGTACGGTGGGCGGGTCATTCTTTGCGCGCGAATCAATATGGAGTTTGCGTTAACGTTAGCGCACACATTTTTAAGTGCATTGTTTAAGGCAACAGTGTTCGGGTAAGTGTCGCCGGCCTTCTAGTTTCGGGCAATAGTCGTCGGTCAAATGTTTCGGGTAGCTGTTGTCGGGCAATTTTTAGGGGGCAACTGTTACTTGGACAACTAAGTTACTTGTGCCTTCGTCCAACTGACGTATAACCTGTGATTGTGGGAGTACGAGATGACAAGGCTTTTCTGGAATATTTTCAAGTGATCATGACTACCGCATTGGATGACAGGATGAAAGGCTGAAAAGACTAATACTCGATCTGTGCCATGAAAGGTGCTTAGTCTGCTTTTATGACGTCATGTTTGTCACGTCCATCCTCCCATTCATGCTCCTCTGCGGGGAACTAGGCTGATCAAGTGGACAGGCGGGTGAATGGACCGGATACATGTATGACTTATATGGAAAATCTGCGTCCTTCTTCCCTTGTAAGCTTGACAGATAGGCAGGCATTGATATTCTGTAGGATCAAAGAGAGTCTCTGTTTGTGAGGAGAGCACCGAGGAGCATATTGAGCCGCCTGTGATTTATGACAATGTGATCATGTAAATCATCGTAGTTTTTCTAGCTAACCGACCACTATTAGCACACGGGCGACATATTCCTGATGATTTTTTCTCAATCTACCCTGGCGATTGGGAGGAAACTATGACCATAAGCCGTTTATTCCGGGTAGCACATGTTGTAGTCGCTTGATACAGGCCATGATAGTTGTAATGTCAGCTGATATTATATTGTTGGTCTTTCCTTTAAAATTTCTCCGTGTTAGGGGCACAACAATATTAGAGTCATCGTAATAGCCGACAGTTTTCTCCGAGATGATGCTGGAATGTGTGCGGGTTTGTATGTGTGAAAAGGTCTGGTATTGAATGGACTCTTGAGGCTCGTGTTGTTATTGTGATATGAACCGAGAAAACCCTTGCAGTGAGGTCTGCCTGCGGAGTAAGACTAGAGAGACAGACAAAGGAAAACAATATAAATGTGGGAATAAGTGGTTGTTACAAGCTCGTGTGTGTCTATGAGAGTGAGAGGGGCTAGGATTAGCAATTGTGGGCTTTTAACGTTCTCTCCTTTTCTCTCTCTCTCTCTCACTTCCCTTGTGTACATACATCGACATATCTTTCTCTCACACACACTATGAACAGAAGTAGCTACATAAAAGCACACGCACAGGGATGGCGGACACGCGTACACACACATGAAGACACTCGCATGTAGGTTCTGTATGAACTGGGTAGGAAGAAGACGAGCAAGTTTATTGATGCTGAGTGACTTTTCAGGAACTTCAGCTGTCACCGATCCCATCGATCCGACAGCGTAACTTTGCTTCTCGAAGTGATCCCAGTCTCGGTAGTCACTCGCCCCGATTCCCACCGAGTTTTCGCATCCACCGACCTCATCATCTCTCCTCAGCCTACAGCTCAACGACGCCGCGGTCTAGAGCACGAAATCGAAAGTCACTCCAACCTCAGCCACAGAAAGTTTTGCAAACCATTCGCAAGGGTGCCAATGCTCTCAAGAATTCCCTACCCAAGATCCGTGATGTAAATGTCATTGACAAGTACTCCCGGGTCATCTTCCCTGTCGCATTTATCCTCTTCAATGCTGTCTATTGGTCATTTTACTTCTTATGAGACAGCCCATCTGCCTACTACCACTAGGCAGATGGATCTAAAAAACACAGACTTAATATACTTTACACATATGTAATATATCTCTATCTCAATAATTGTACATCCCATGTCCATAGCTCCCCCATTCCTGTCCAAATTTTCTATATGTCAGTATGGTATCAAGGATCTTCAAAAATGACCAGCGTGGACCGGGACTGCCATCGTTTGACATGTCTCAACTGGCAAGTATGGTGGAGGAGAGAAAGGATAGAAGATTGAATCGATACAGGCCAGTCTTTCCATGTCTTTACACTTCGAATTTTTAGTGTTGAGCACATATGAATAAACTTTTAAGATACCTTAGACATTCCTATATGTACATTGCCTACGGAATAGAATATGATTACGAATAAGTAACTAAACCTGATGCTACGTATTTTAATAATAAGTATCCAACTGGTGCTGGAAACAACGCTGGGTCGTCGTTTGTCACAATATCCAGTTGATCTCAAGTCGACCATACTCGTCTTCTCATAACTACGCCCGTATATGATTATTTAGTTATAAACATTAAGCAACAAGTTTATTGAATGCAGAGAGGTTATCTATATGTAATTATAACTAAGCACGCGGGTATTTCCTACGGTCACTATTAATTATTACTATGACTAACTCAAGTATACTTTCTTTTCCCTCGAATACTCGTTCTCTAAGAACAAGTCTTCTAAGGGAAAATCAGGCCATTTAAAACGCCATAATGTTATTCAGTAATGTGACCCAAACGGTGAGTCAATAATCAAACAATGTCAATCATCATTGACATTAGCTTGTTGTGGTACATACGTACATGAGATTTCTATAAAGTATAGGATGTCTGTGGTCACAATGGATTGATCGCACAAAGTGTTCGTCTCGCTCTCCTTCTCACATCAACTGGCTGCTGTGCCAGTCCCTATAAGCTTCCGAAGTTCATCATGGGCCACGGCTGAAATCCCTGCTGTCATGCCATGCGGAGCACAGTGACAATCGTGCTCAGTACTTCTTGTGTGGGCAGCATGGAGCGTATGCTGGGTCGATTGTTTCGGATTAATTTTGGCATTCGGGAAAAGCTTATTTTAGTTCACTTCCAGATTACTATCCCTCCTCTCCTTGCAATCCACGTGAAGTGGGTCCAATTTCATGGCAAGGTAACGATGTGAACATAACGCGAACCCACTGTCACCCTTTTCTCTGATTTTTCATGCACCAATCACTCTCAGCTCAGTCCTGAAGCTCAGACGCGCAAAGACTTTCTTTCTAGTCGTACATTCACTTTTAATGCTGAAAAAATCTGAAATAATAATTCACACGGAGGCGGGTTGATGGTAAATGCTGGAGAGTGATCATTACGTAATAATAATACAGATGGTAATAATAGGCACAGTCTTGCCAAGTTCTAGTAAAATAATTAAGGAGATGATAATATGAATTTGATGAGACTTTTCTTGGTGTTAATCAATCAATACTACATGAGCAAGTACTTTTGTAATACTATTATTCTGTGTCAAATTTAGTAATTACTTAGTGGGATGCCCTCACGAATGATGAATTTTCCCCCAGACGTGCGAGTTACACGCTGTGAGATGATTCCCTGAAGTGAATTCATTCTAATTCTTATTGTTATGTAAAGTAAATTCATTGGTATTGTTTTATGTACAAACCACCGTACGACCTAATAATCATTAAGGAAACTACTCACCCAGGAATTATCTATGTGTACACATTTTACCATAGAGCCATAAATATAGACACTGTAATGATGGATTAAATGCTTGCATTTAATACGAGCAAAAAATATTGAGGAAATCCAATTAAATTATGAATATTAGAAGAGGTGTTTACTTTGGTCCTTTGAATCCTCCAGATTATACGTCAAATCAAAGACCAACTAATGATTGTGATGGATGTTGCTATACACTTCTAAAGATTCAATTTTATCTTGATGATAAAGAAGCATTGAGAATGTAAAAGTCACTTCCGTTTGAATATCGCCAATGAGACAAAAAATAGTACGTTCTATCGTTGCCAATAGGATTTGTTACTACAGTAATCAATGTATGGAATAATAATGACAATGTTTGGCAAGCCATTAATAAAGTCTACGATGAACCTTGTCCTAATGTTGATTTATAAGCTCCTCAAACAATAATGCACGGGCAGAGGATAGCGTTACAGCAACTTCCATTGGCACACCAATGGATTTGACATTGACAAACATTGGAGATTTCAATGATGAAGGAATGGAACAGCACGAATCCTCATGCATATCGGACCATCACTCTCAGCTTCTATACAGTTTTGTAGTGACGCCATACCGCATAATCCACTTGTGTGTTTCATCTTACACGCTCAGTTTTTTTTTATAATTTTCATTAACACAACGGATTGAATTGCTCGGGAAAGTGGAGCAGGAAGACTGGTGCATGATCAGTTGGAGGAGCTTTTCGTGGAATCAAAAGCCCCAGATAACC